>PVHP010031791.1:0-20764 GCA_004024765.1 Zapus hudsonius | reverse complement strand
TTGGCTCCAGCCCCCATAGGTGAGCGCATGTGGGGCTGCAAGGGCACACACGCGTGCGCGCGCACACACACACACACACACACACACACACACACACACACAGAGAGAGAGAAAATCAAGAGCCTAAGCAGTTTGGTATTGGTACTTTTCCACCCTTACAGACTTTCTGCTTCATCGTTCTAGATTCAGGGTTTTCTTTTTCTTTCTTTCTTTCTTTCTTTCTTTCTTTCTTTCTTTCTTTCTTTCTTTCTTTCTTTCTTTTTCTTTTCTTTTCTTTTCTTTTCTTTTCTTTTCTTTTCTTTGGTTTTTCGAGGTAGGTTCTCACTCTAGCCCAGGCTGACCTGGAATTCACTGTGTAGTCTCAGGGTGGCCTTGAATTTATGGTGATCCTCCTACCTCTGTCTCCCGAGTGCTGGGATCAAAAGCCTGTGCCACCATGCCCAACTTTTCTTTTTTTTTTCTGAGCAGGATTCACATACTTCTTGAGTTTGAAACTCAGCTTAATTTGGGACAGGGGTTCAGAAAACATTCTGTGAAGAGCTAGATAATAAGTATTTTCAGTTTTGTGGGCCCTATGGTCCCTCTTGTAGCTATTTGAAACTGCCATTGTACAGTAGAGCACTGTGGCAAGCAGAATTCTAAGAACGCACCCAGGATTCCTAGACTTGATCTTAGTTATTCAAACACTAATGTAGGCACTGTTCCAAAGGAATTTTGGAGGTGTATATAAGTCCCAAGTCAGTTGACCTTAAGAAAGGGAGATTATGCTTGGTAGGCTTGATGTAATCAGCAAATCTTTGAAGGTAATCAGTCTCTCTCCCCCAGGAAGAGATTCAAGTGGTAAATAGGTTTAATATGAGGGAGGCTATGTTGATGACTTCACAGATGAAGTGGACACATGTCAAGGAAGTGAGGCAGTCTCTCAGAGCTGAAGGTGGCCCTGGACTGGTGTCCAGCATGAGAATGGGAATCTCAGTTGTACTATTGCAAGGAACTGCATTCTGGCAACAAGCATATGAACCTTAAAGTAGACATGGGTGTCGTGGATTGGTGGATCCTGCCTATAACGCCAGCCCTTGGGAAGCTGAGGCAAGAGGATTGCTTTGAGGATGGTATATAGAGATACAGAGTATGACCCAGTCTCAAAAGAAAGGAATGAATGAAGGAAGAGTACTTTTGGTATGCATGTGTACACATGATTTGTGTGTGAATGCGGGTACGCACATGCCATAGCACATGTGAGGTCAGAGCACAGACTTGGCTGTCAGTCCTTGCCTCCACCTTATCTGAGGCAGAGGGTGTCTCTTTCACTGCTGTTTTTGCCCAGGCAAGGTGGCCTGTGAGTTCCCAGATGATTCTCCTGTCTCCATCTTCCTTCTTGTTTTGGATGTACTAGGATTACAAATGCTCACACTGCTGTGTTTGACTTTAAATGGGCTCTGGGTGTTCTGAACTCAGGTATTTGCACTTGTGTGGTAAGTGTTTTATCCACTTAGCCGTCATCCTAGTCCATAAAAAAGTCACTTTGCGACTCAAGAGATGCCCATTCCAGCCTCAGCCTGCACATTGAGTTCAGCCTAGTGAGACCCTGAGGAGACTGCTCTGATAAATCCTACTCAGTCGTCTAATCCACAGAAACTGTGAGACAATAGGTTTGTGCTGTATCAAGCCTCTTAGCTGTGATAGTTTGCTACACCACAGGAAGTGGATACAAATAGCCACTAACAATACATAAAGGAATGAGAGAGACTGTGTTTCAACAAAATTTTATCTATGGACACTGAAATTTCAATTTCAATGTCATTTAATTTTCATGTGCCACAAAACAGTCTTTTAATTCTCCTTAATCACATGTAGGCATACATATGATTAGTTTATGAGCTATACCCCCAAAAAACCCAAAAACAGTGGTGGGGTGGATTCAGCCTGTGAGTTATACTTTGACCTCCCCTCACCTAAGAATTGCTGCATTTTGTGATCAAATTCTCTGAACTTTTGAAAAATATTCATGTTTCCTGGGAATATTGAGATGGTTCTTTAAAACATTCTTTTCTTCAAGACTTGAAATGTATTACTCATTTTCTTCACATAGCATTGTAAGCATTACAGTATTTTTCAAACGCATAGTACATGGCTTTTTTTTTATTGTTGGTACAGAGGATTGAGCCCAGAGCTCATGCTGAGCTAAATCTCCTGTCCCATGGAATACATTTAAAAACATTTTTCTCTAATGGACTAAATGTCTTTTAAATATCAAATCTAAACTATAAAATCATTTAATTTAGACACCAATCTTTAGCACTAATAGGCTTAAAGGAACATTGCCAACTCTAATGAAAATATTGTATTTATTTATTTATTTTGTATTCCCCAAGGAAGTACTCTTTATTCTTTTGATTGTATGATTCTAATTACATGATAAACATGCATGGCCTTTCTTAAGACATATCAATTAGTATGGATATTGCTGTAATCTTCTGGCAATTTACATTTTCCAAATATCTGGTATATCATGCATTAATTTTTATCATTTAAAGAAATTGCTAAATCAGGAATTAAGAATGCCATGCTTAAACTTTCTTTAATTGGAGATGGACAAATAAAAGCATGTAGGACTCTTTGGAACAGCAGTTCAGCAGCACAGGATAGATTGTTTTGGAGGAAACTTGTTGGATTCGTTTCTGGAAGCCATAGGTACATACAAAGAAATCACATATTGAGTAGCTTAATACAATTGAAAATTATTGTCATATACTTCTGGAGGATAGAAACCCCAAATCAAGCCGTCTTTAGGGACTGCTCCCTCTGAAAAGTAGGGGAGAATCCTTCCTTATTTCTTCCTAGCTTCTATTGGTTTCTGGAAATTTTTGGTATTCCTTGGCCTGTAGATGTACAGGCCAATGTCTGTATCATCACATGGACATCTTGTCCTTGTGTGTCTCTCTGGCTGTCTCCTCCTCCTCCTTGCTGTCCTGAGAGTTGAACCCAGGCTTGTGCATGCTAGGCAAGGGATCTACTGCTGAATTACCTCCCTAGCATTTTCAAATTTTATTTGAGAAAGGGTCACACTAAATTGTTCACTCTGGCCTCAAACTTGTGTTCCTTCTGCCTCAGCCTCTGAAGTAGCTGGATTATGAGAATTCACAATCATCCCCTCCTCTTCCTCCTCCTCCTTTTCTTTCTCCTTTCTTATTTTATTTTATGTTTTTTGGCTTTTTGAAGTAGTATCTCACCCTAGAATTCACTATGTAGTCTCTGGGTGGCCTTGAACTCATAGCAATCCTCCTACCTCTGTCTCCCAAGTGCTAGGAATAAAGGTGTGCACCACCACACATGGTCCCATATGTTTTATTTCTTATTAGTTTTAAAATATTTTATTTATTTATTAAAGAGAGAGAGAGAAGGGAGAGAGAGAGAGAGAGAGAGAGAGAGAGAGAGAGAGAGAGAGAGAGAGAATGGGCACGCCAGGGCATCCAGCCACTGCAAAGGAACTGTAGACACATGCAACACCTTTTGCAGCTGGCTTTATGTAGGTAGTCGGGAAATGAACTCAGGTCCTTCTGCTCTACAAGCAAGTGCCTTACCCTCAAAGCAATCTCTTCAGGCCCATTTTTTAAAAAAAATATTTGTATTTATTTGAGAGACAGACAATGACACAGAAAATAAGACAGACAGAGACAAACTGAGTATGGGCATGCTGGGGCCTCCTGCCATAGCAAACAACTCCAGACACATGTGCCATTTTGTGCAGCTGGCTTTTACATGGGTACTAGGAAATTAAACGCAGGTCTTCAGGCTTTGCAAGCAAGCACCTTTAGCTACTGAGTCATTTCTCCAGCCTGGTTATTTTATTTTATATGGTTCTGGAGATAGAACCTGGGTCCTTGAGCATGCTTAGCAGCTCTCTATTAAAGAATTAAATCCCAGTCTTTTTCTTTGAGACAGAGTCTCACTGAGTTGTCCAGGCTGGACTCTTTAGTTCAGGCAGGCCTTGTAACTTTCTTCATTTCATCTTTGCAGCATCAGCATTAAAAAATTATTTATTAATTTGTAAGCAGAGATACAGAGAGATACAGAGAGAGACAGAGAGAGACAGAGAGAGACTCCAGATGCATGTGAAACATTGTGCATCTGGTTTATGTGGGTACTGGGGAATTGAACCCAGGTCCTTAGGTTCTGGAAGCAACCACCTTAACTGCTGAGCCATCTCTCCAGCCAAGAATCAACATTTTTATTAATATGAGTTTTACAAACAAACATCCACTTTGTGTCAGAGCAGAGAGTGGGGAGGAGGGTAAGGCAGAGCAGGGATAAGCTATTCTGTAACGCTCCAGGTTCATTCCATTATGGATTCCCAGAGACATGTGATCCTTAAAAGCCATGCATGGCTTCTTAAGAATAATCTTGTTCCAAGCCGGGTGTGGTGGTGCACGCCTGTAATCCCAGCACCTGGGAGGCAGAGGTAGGAGGATTGCCATGAGTTCAAGGCCACCCTGAGACTACATAGTGAATTCCAGGTCAGCCTGGGCTAGAGTGAGACCCTACCTCGAAAAACCAAAAAAAAAAAAAAAAAGAATAATCTTGTTCCAATGGGTGCTAGTTTGAGCCATGATCAGTTTCTTAAGGTCCTGATTGGTGTCATCCTTGTTGCACTTAAGCAAGGCAAACTTTCTTCCTCCGTCATTGCAAACAACCTCCATCCTTCTGACTGGAGCTCGAAGTGCCTCAAACCTGTTGAGTCACAACCTTCTTGTCAGAGTGCTCATCCAAGTAGTCCAGGTCTTAAGCTTTTGATCCTCTGCCTTAGCCCCCCAAGAAGATGGGACTACAGATCTGTTCCACAAAGCCCAACCCTTCTAGTATGTATGTGAGTAGGCCTGTGTGTGAGTGTAGGTATACATGTACCAGTGTGGGCATACATGTGCCATAGCACATGCGTGGCTGTTGGAGGACAACCTTGGGTTTAGGTCCTCACCTTCCACCTTGTTTGAGGAAGGATCTCATTATTGTTTTGTTTTTGTTTTGTTTTGTTTTTTGTTTTTTCAAGGTAGGGTCTCGCTCTAGTCCAGGCTAACCTGGAATTCACTATATAGTCTCAGGGTGGCCTCGAACTCACGGCGATCCTCCTACCTCTGCCTCCCGAGTGCTGGGATTAAAGGCGTGCGCCACTCTCATTATTGTTGACCTTTGCATACACCAGGCTAGCTGGCCTGTGAACTTCTGGGGATTCTCTTGTCTCCACTTCCCATCTTGCTGCAAGCACACTGGAATGTGTTACCAAACCCAGCTTTTACTTGGGTTCGTGGGATCTGCGCTTAAGTTGTCCCATTTGTTTAACAAGTGCTTTTACTCACTGAGCCATCTCCCCAGCTCCCTGCTACTCTTCTTATAAGGGCACCAATCATATTGGATTAAGGTCTAGTCTAATGACATTATCTTAACTTGATTCCATCTGTAATTATTTCCATATAAGGTCACATTTTCAGATCCTAGGGGCTAAGACTTTAACATAGCTATTTGGGAGACACAATTTGACCCTCTTTTCCAAATAATATAAGAATCTAAGAACCAGAGTGGTAGAATATGAATGACCTGGCTGTTTTCTATAGTATTCACCTATTTTCACTTTAGAGAAACTAAAATACTCACTCAAGGTCACACAGCTAGATAAGGACCTAGCTGGGACTGGAAACAAGTAATGACAGGGAATTTGGTTAAGCACGGGAAATATTTAAGGCTGATCCTAGGAAAATAGGTGGGAATTGGGTGAGTTAAACCTCTCTGAAAATGCCTCGCAGACATACCCAAAGTTGTGTCTCCTAGGTGATTCCCAAATCTAGTCAAGTTTAACCATCACCTCTGTCCTGACTAAGGCCCTGGGTTGGATACCCAGTGAAACACACACATACAGAGAGAGAGAGAGAGAGAGAGAGAGAGAGACAGAGAGAGAGAGACAGAGAGAGAGACAGAAAGAGGCAGAGAGAGACAGGGAGAGAGAGATCTTACTTCATAAAATACAGAGGGCTAAGGAGTATGAGGAGAAAATTCAATATCTCCGAGGAATGGAGCAGTGAAGCAGGTGAGTGGAAAGGAGATGAACTGCTTAGATTCTGGGTTTGGTTTCTGGCTCCTCAGGTTTGGGCTCACACCAGTGATGTGATGATTCAACTTCTCCTGAGGGCTTTGACTTGACCTGACCTTCAGGATTTTGGCAGCCAATGCTGCCTCTGATAGAAATCTCACACTCTGCCTCTGGGACTATAAATCCCAATTTTTCTTAAGAAGGGAGAATTCTTATATTTAGCCTCATGTCAGAGTAGTTATGAATATCTGCTGATCTAAAGTTTTCATTTCTGTGTCTGAATTATGGGTCATGTTGAGCATTGTCTCATATGTTTGTTGGCCATATGTGATTTACCAGTCTTTGGCCTTTACCAATTTGCTTAGCTTTTTTTTCATTTTGTTCAATTGATTTATAATAGTCTTTTGTACTACTGTGTTAGTCAATTTTTCATTACTGTGACAAAAATACCTAAAGCAACCAATTTATAAGAAGAAAAAATTGTCTAACAGTTGCAGAGGCTTCAGTTATTTGGCTTTAATGTTTTGGCGCCTATGGTGAGGCAGACCATTTTAGCAGGAAATACATGGTGGAACAAAGCTGCTTACCTCATGAGAGCCTGGAAGGAAAGAGAGCGGGAGAGAAGGAGAAAAGGAGTGATGGAAAGAAGGAAATAGGGAGAATAGGAGAGGGAGAGAGGGGGCATAGTCCTAGTAACATTTTCAAGGACATGCTACAGTGACATTACTTCCTTCTACTAGGCCCCACCTCATAAAGATCTACCACTTTTCAATGTGCCACAGGTTATTATGAGACTGCAGTATTTCCCTGGAAGTCAGGTCTGAGATGGAGCTTAATCTTTAAAAGGGCTGGAATCTGATATGGAATAGACTTTAGGAATGCAAGTAATTTCTTTTGATGCCTCATGTCTGTTGCCCTTCGAGCCCTACCTTCTTTTCTCTCTCTGCATTTACTCTCTCTGCTGCTTGGTTCTTTTGGGGGAGGTTGGCAATACCACAGCTCATCAACTAAGGTTTTAGGTTTCTTCCCCTAACCCTTCTGACAGGAAGAGATGGATTCATCTATCTGAGCCAGGAGGTCTGATTGACATAGGCTCGGGGATATGAGTCACTCAATGTACATGTGGCTATTGTGCAGTCCCTCCAAAGCACCATAGGTAGGAATTGAGAATATAGAGGTGGAAGTCCTTCTGACTGGTTATCAATTTTATGTATGATAGTCTCATAACTATCAATTTCAGATAAGGACGATGTTGTAGTCAGCTTTCTAGTTGCTGTGCAGAAAGAACCCAAACAAAAGCAGCTTGTGGAGGAATGGGTTTATTAGGCTTATGGACTTGAGGGGAGACTCCATCCTGGCAGGGAAAATGATGGCATGAGCAGAGGGGTGGACATTACCTCCACCATAGCACTGCAAACACTGGCAGGAAGGTGTGCCAAACACTGGCAAGAGGAAGCTGGCTTATAATATCCATAAGCCTGCTCCCAACAACAGAGCTCCAGTGAGGTTGTAAAACCCAAACTGCCATCAGCTGAGGATCTATCAATCAGAACACATTCATTTGTTTATGGGGGACACCTGGATCAAACCATGGCAGTCCTCCCCTGGCCCTCACAAACTAATAATCATACATGATGAAAATACAATATGTTCAGCTCAATTCTTAAGTCCCCACAGCTTTCAACTGAGCCATAATAACAAAAAATAAATAAATAAACCCATAATGGCACAGAAGATTCACACTGCAAAAGATAACATGAAGGGTGGCAAAACAGATTGAACAAATAAAATATTTAAAACAAGCAGGGAAACCTCAATCTCTAACTCCAAGTTCAATGATCCTGCATTTGAACAAGTCTCTTGGAGATTTGATTCCACCCCTCCAGCTCTGCTACTCACAGTTTGGGAAAACTTCATCTGGTGCTGGCAGCTTGCCTTGGCAAACATCCATAGTCCTGGCCTCTTATTGGGTCTCCATTGCAACCCGCAGTTCATCCTCATGGCTCCATTAGTCTTCATGCAGGCAATCTAGCATACCTGCTTCACACTCCCAATGGCCATTTTTCAAAAACAAAACTGTGTTGCAAATCCAATGACCCTCTCTTTCTAGCCAATCTCCATTCCACAGAACCAGGTGGGCTACCAATTTGTTAATCGAGGGGGGATCAAAGCATTCAGGCCCTTTACTTCAAAGAGTCTGCATTCTTCCTGTTGTTCTAATGCAGACCAGCTGGCCCAATCTCAATGGTTTTCATCTCTCAAACAATTGCAGGTGAACGGGCAGCAGTTTCGACCCAAAGAGCTTCTTTCTGTGCCATCTCCATCTGCTCACACCAGTCCATCTTTACGTCAAACAACCCTGCACAGGTTCCCAGGACACAGGCAGGCAGAATGCAGCAAGCCTCTCACACAAACTGCCTCTGGCACAGTCCTGACCAAGTTCTTTTTCACCCTCTTAAGCCAAACCTCACAGTCCATAGTTCTTACTTCATTCAGGTCTTTCAATTCTGACCAGTGTGGGGAGCCGTTCATGCCATATACTGCGTCAACATTTGTTTTTGAAGGTCTCTGCTCTTCCTACTACTAACTAATGCTAAGTTCCTATCTTCTCTGCCAAACCTTCTCTCTTCCGCCTGCAGGCTTTTCTCCTAGAGATCACGACCCCTGCTGTTACCTAGCAACCACGTTATTTTCCCAGTAACCACCTTGCTCCCCTGTATATAAGGTGCTGCCTGCTTGTAATAAAATGAGCTTGATCGGAAATCCATCTTGCTCCAATCTCTTGCGTCTCTTGCTCCCACCCATTCTCACCCCTTCTCCTAGGGCCCTCACTGTGACCAACCCATGGGCGGGAAAGGACAATTGGCTCCAAACGTGGAGCAGCTCGTGGGTTAATGGCACGAAGGATCAGGTGAAGAACACTCAATCGAGAAAAGCTGCGGTATACAAAGAAGAGAAGAAGAGAAAAGAGAAGAAGAGAAGTGACCATCCACAGAGTAGCCTGTCTCGTGGACAAGGTCTCGTGAGTAATCAGTGATTGGGACAAGAAATAAGTAAGCATGAGATAAGTTGTTAGAGATTTAAAAAAAGAAGCTTTAAAGACGCAAGGGGTAAAGGTTTAAATAAAAATATTTGTTAAGGAGTTTTTGATCCCACATCTAGTACTGAATTTACTATGAAGCTAATGAAGTTAAGCATCAGAGCTCTTTACTTAAAGCAGCTCCTTACAAGGCCCTAACAGTGGGATAACATGGTCATGTGCTTTTGTAAACTTGCAAGTTACAATATTTTATTTAAAATGAGTTAAAACAGGGTTAGGTGTGGTGTCATACACCTGCAATCCCAGCACGTGGGAGGCAGTGGTAGGAGTTCAGAGTTATCCTCAGCTACATAACAAGCTTGGGCTACATTAGGCCCAGTTTCAAAAGACCCAAACCAAAGCAGTTAAAATAGCTTAGCACTCCATCTTCCTCTCTACTTCCCTCATGGTGACATTGACATGGAGGTGGACATTTGAAGGGACCATGCAAAGGGGAAGTTGAATTGAATTTATATTTATTTGAGGTTTGGTCAGATAGATTTGCACAGTTGGCAGTTTTTTTTTTTTAGTGCAGTGGTCAACCATCTTAGTATAAAAATGGCTTCTTGAAATACACCTACTTAGTGTGCTGGCTAATAGTACAAGGCCAAAGATTGTACCATGATATGATATTAATGATTCCTCCAGCAGCCGGCATTGGAAGTACATGCAACTGAAGAGAAATACAGTTTGGGATGGATAGAGCCAGAAAATAGTTTATAAAAAATTATACATTAGCTGGGTGTAATGGCACAGGCCTTTAGTCTCAGCAACTGGGAGGCAGAGGTAGGAGGATTGCTATGAGTTCCAGGCCACCCTGAGACTACATAGTGAATTCCAGGTCAATCTGGGCTAGAGAGAGACCCTACCTTGAACCCCCCCCCCAAAAAAATTGTTCATTGGATATGTAAAACAAAATGTGGCAAAGCCATAAAGCTTTGTAGTAAGAATGGGAGTTTTCTTCTGTAAATAATATTCTCAGTAATGCAATATATGCAGCTGTAAATGCACCCCATTTTTTGTTTTTGTCCTAACACTGAACATGATATGCATGCTCTTAATGAAAAGTTTAAGTACATAATATAGTATTGTTAGTAGTATGTCAAAATTGAATAGTAGATCTTGAGAACTCAATCATCTTGCAGAACTGAAACTCTAAACTCATTAAACAGTATCTATTTCCTCTGCCCCTTAGCTCCTGGCACCCACCATTCTGCTTTTTGATTTTATGTATTTGGCTATTTTAGACACCACACATAAGTGTAATCATGTTTGTCCTTTTGTAACTGGGTTATTTCACACAGTGTAATTCATGGTTTCATCCATGTTGTCACATATGGTAGGGCACCACATGTATAAAAACACTTTTTTATTATAAATATTTTTATTTATGAGAGAGAAAGAGAGAGAGAGAGAGAGAGAGAGAGAGAGAGAGAGAGAGAGAGAGAGAGAGAGAAAGTATGGGCATGTCAGGGCCTCTTGCCACTGCAAATGAACCCCAGCTGCATGCATCACACTGTGCATCTGGCTTTATGTGTGTACTGGTGAATCAAACTTGGGCATGCAGGCTTTGCCAGCAGCACTTTTAACCAGTAAGCCATCCCAGCTCCACATTTTCTTTATTTATCAATGATGAACATTTTGGGTTGTTTCCATATTTTAGTGAAGACTCCATTTTATAAAGCAGACTCCATTTTTAGACTTACTTCCCCCTCCCTAAAGAATGTCTGATCACAAAGACCAGGAAGTTAAAAAAAAGACACCATATAAGGAAGCATATGGCGGTCCTAGAATGTGGGCTGGCCCTGGGATGTGGCTCCAAGGAAATAACCAATCAAGAGGCATACAGATACAGGAAAGGAGCCAATAGAAATACCACACACCCTGTGACCTAAGCTGTATTATAATTAGATAGCTTCTGTCTGTAAATACCCTGCTCCTTTGTTCTTCGGGGCTCCATCTTGCCTAGACTTTCATCTGCCTGCTTGTGGAGCTCAACTGCGTAGCCGAAGAATGAAATCCTCTTGTTTTTGCATCTGCTGGTGTGGTTATTGGAGTTTTGGGGTACGCTCTCCTGAGAGAGGCCTTGGGGGGTCTTTCGTTAGCTATTGTGAACAATGCTGAGATGAATATGGGAATGTAAATATTGCTTTGAGATACTGAGTTCAGTTGTTTTGGATAAATGCACAGAAGTAGAATCGCTGGATCATAAGTTAGTTGTAGTTTTAATTTTTTGAGGAACATCCATACTGTTTTCTATTATGGCTGCACCATTTTTTTTGTGAAAATCTTATGAAATAGAATTTATCAGAGTCTGTATTTACAGAGCCAAGCTAGTAATAGTTCTACAAATAGCAACTTTTTTGCCTATGTATGAATTTGCATGTTTTATACAGCTAACCATATTAGATTATATTTTAATATCTCTGACTTGGCTTACTCTGATGAAATCTTACAGTTTCTGTGAAATGGCAAATGAAATTATCACAGACACAGGAAATAGTCTGAAAAAGAAAAAGGCTTCATCCACAAAAGCTAAAAATATTAACAGCTCAATTTATGAATTATTAAGGGTGATTTGATTATATAATTGCATAATGATGCAATAGTGTCAGTTCTTAAATGCATCTAATTATTGTTATACATGCCTTCTTTTTTACATATTTATTGTCAATAATTAGTAATGTCATTGAGATGGTGTTCCTCACAAGAGCTGTGGTACCCTTTCTGAAAGCTTGTGGATTTATTTTTCAGATTAATAATTCTTCCATTATCATTTTGTTTCCTGAAAGTTAGGGTCGGCTTGTGAAAAGTTGTTAAACAACATGCTTAATGTGAAATGACAACCCTCACTCTAAACTTTCCCTGTCGAGAGCATCAGATGAAGACTTTGTTGGATTTTATAGTGGCTTTCTGATTTTGGTAGTCCATGCAAGAAGGGAGTTTGAAAGTTCTTGTATACTGTTAATGAGTGTCTGCCCATGTCCTGCCTGAAATACCATGATTGTTTATGAAAAGTATCTTTAATAAAGCTGGATACAGTTTGAAAAAAAAAAGATTCGACTCAAGAAATCCTGAAGGTCAGCAGGAGGGGCCTCGGGGGTGGCTCTCTGTCGACCACTGGTGCCTGGTACCCGAGAACCAAATGAAATGTGATTAGGAACTCTGTGAGTATCTGGTGAGATTCCCACACGCTGACATCCAGCCCATTCTGTGATATCATAAACCTTTCCATCCATTAGTGCAAAGTAGGTGATCTTGAGGCCCAACATGCTTGACTCTGCCCAAAAGTCTCCTTCCTCAGCAGGATGCAGCCTGTTACACTCAGCACAGTATCTGGCACTCTTAGGTTCCCGGTCCATTTCAAACCTCCTATGCTTTCCTTGGCATCGGCTACACATCATAGTATTCATTGCCTTCTTGAGGTCATCTTGCAGCTTGGACAGAAACTCATTCACCGACTGGCTCAGTTCATTCTCTGCCATTCATTTCATCTCATATTCCTTCCACCTTTCAGGGCTGCTGACAATGTCCCAAGCTGCATGTAAAACCTTGAAGGCCTCCTCAGCCCGGGGATGATGATTTTTATCAGGATGCACCATCACCGCCAACTGCCTGTAGGCCTTCTTTAGTATCTGATCTGTAGCTTCAACCCCCAGCACATGGAAACGGTTTAGTTCATCCTCAGGGACCCCAGCCATGGTCAAAAGTCAAGCTACTTCCTCCTCCGGCTGGCAGTAGCGCTCACCAGCTACAGGTGCATTACCCTGCCAGTTGGTCCTTTGCTTGACCCAAGGCAACTCCAGCCAGCCCCACTGCACTAACGTTACCAGCTGCTGCCATGGCCTGCTCCCACTCAGCAGAGTCCAGCAGCGCTGCAAGGCTGGAGAGTCCTTATCCCTCCAGCCTAACCAGTCACCCAGTCCCACCAGAAACCGCCAGCCCAACTGCAGACAACCCAAAAAGAGAGCCAGAGCCAGGAGCAGGAAAGCACCTAGCAGCCTAAGAAAACGAGTGAACAGTCCTGCCCCACAATAAGAGCCCCTCAGTCTCCCTGCCCAGACTCCCACGCGGACTCGGAAAAGGTCCAGGTCACTCACTGCCTTTCAGCTGCCTGTATGAATAAATGAGATAGTCACACGTTTCCACATACTCCCCCACCAACACCAGCAGTTCGATCAGCCACCAGAAACCTGCCTGGCCAAGCTGACATAGATCCTTGGCTCCCCACAATCCCAGGCCTCTGTATTTATCAGCTTGACTTCGTTTCCTGCACAGTCGTGTAGGCCAGGGGACCTGGGATCTCTCCTTCCACTTTCCTGAGTATCCTCCTTGGTTGGAATCTGGTGCCTCTGCCTTCTTCCCACTGGGCACATGTGAAAAATCACTGGGGAATTTAAGAGGCTCCTCGTCATCATATTCTTCTTCCAGCTCTTCCTCTTTCCCCAAGATTGGAGAGGTACAGTGATGGCACAGGTTGCTGGAAGAGCCATCTCCTCGCTCACAGGAAGGCCCCTCAGGGAGTCCAGGGGTCCCCTGGCAGTTGGAAGCAGGTGGAATGGAAAAAGAGGGGTTCCCATCCTCTTGGTACTCAGCCTTGTTCTCTCTCGAGAGTTCCTGGTCCACTCCTGATTCTTCTTCTGAAGATGCCTCACTCTCATTAGGATCTTCTTCTCTGGGTGGTCCTGGACCCCTTGGGGGACCATGTTTTGGATCTGACCAGTAGGCTGGGTTTGGGGGCTGTGTGTACTTAGGACCAGAGTGCTCTGTGAGGCAGCTGGTACCATAAGGAGCAGTCCCTGAGTCCTGAGAATGAAAGTATTTCAGGGTCCACAGAGGGTCCAGATGTCCTGAAGGAGGCACCACCACTGTGGTGGGCTCCACACAACCCTCCTCCTCCAGGGTGCTTCTGGGCCATGACCCCAGGGCTTCTTGAGGATTTTAGGTCACAGCCATCATGATAAGTTCTGATGCCGGGTGCTGCGGGACCTCCTCCCCTTGAGCAGCTGGGCCTGAAGCCAGGGGGAGCTACTAGAGCAGCTCCCCGGGCTCCCTATAAAGCGTTTTTGAGATTCTCCCCTAAGTATTTCATTATATTTTAATTTCTTTCCATATCTACGGTGACTACTCAGACTACTTGGACACCATCACCTCTTACCTGGATTTCTAGAGAAAACAGAGTTGACAGAATGGATTGTAGTAAAAGGAAATTTATTGGGGTAGCTTACAACAGTCCAACAATAGCAGTCTGCAGGCCCACAGGTGAAGGAACCAGTAGCTGTTCAGTCCACGTGGCTGGAGGCCTCAGCAGTCCCAATCCAGCCCAGAAGGCCTGATGGCTCCCTTGGGAGCAGCTGCTCCTGAAGTCCACGATGTGAGGCAGAGGAAACTGGGTTCCGATGTCCAGGAAGGGTAGGAGAGCAAGATGCGAGTGCAAGTCACAAACAAGCACCAGCAGCCAACAAGCAGGGAGGCCAGGAGAGAACTTCTTCCTCTTTATATAGCCTTAGGGTGGGGTCTTGCAACCCTTTCCCAGACTTAACTGCTTCCTGAGTCTCTGGAATTTCCTTCCTGCACTGCCCACACAGGAAAGGATGTTTAGTTCTAGCTTCTTTGAACTTCTTTACATCCTGCCTCCTACTGAGAGGCTGCCTTCCTATAAACATCCTGAGAGACCTACCCAAGATAATTAAAAAGATCAAGTTGACAACAAAACCTAACCATCACAAGTCCACCCCTTGTCAACTTGACATCAAACCATATATCCTTACATCATACTTAATTCCTAAATAAAGATAGTAACAAGATCATAATTCCACCTAAAATTATATAACTCTCTCACATATAACTGGAAACACATAATCTCCCCCAACAAAAGGCAAGGCCCCTTAATTTAAGAGTTTTGTAAACCAAAACAAGTTACATGCTTTTAACATATAACGGCACAGAGCAAATATTTCCAACTGCTATGAGGCATAACAAGGAAAGACTGGGCCAAGGCAAACTCAACAAACATCAGCAAACATCCACATCTGCAGTTTAAGTCCCATACCAAAACCAGTGACTGACAGTCTCTGGATTTTTCAAATTTTGTCCCTCCAGCTTGGCTGAGCACCTGGGAAAACTTCCATCCCAAGCCAACAGCGCTCCATGGTAGTCCTTGCAAAGTCCCGGTATGTCCAAAACTTATTTGGGTCTCCATTGCAAACCACAGTCCATCTTCCAATGACTTCACTTGCCAATCAGGGACTTCATGCCCTATTCCAAATACCGCATCTCAGCAGCGGCTCCTGGAACCGTGTGCACTTCACGACCCACTCCATGCATGCATTCCTCATGCTTCCAAAAGCAATACCAGGTATGCAGGACATAGCCATGTTGTTAATTCAGGGACAAAATAGACGTGACCTTGAGGAGCAGATTCCTTTCTTTCAGTGATTTCCTTTCCAAAGAGTTTGCATAGTCCATCGTCCTTCCTGGGTGGAAACACCTCAGGCATCTCTCCATTGTTTCAATGTAAAGCAGTTGGGCCATAATCAAAAGCCTGTCTCTGCCAGTAAGTTAAACTTGCCTTGAGGTTTTTCTAACTTCAAATCTTAAATTCTCAGTCCATATCCATAGCCAAGCACACAGCCCATTACTTAAATATAACCTTGGTCAAACTATCTGGGCATGGGCAGTAGGAGGCATCCACCCCTTGACCCAGGCACACACTTCTATTAAGGTTTTCTGTAGTCTCTCCTTCCCTATAGAAAGTTCACAAGCCAAGCCTCCAAACGCAATTCTCTCTGCACTGAGCATTTCCAAATTCTCACCAGAATAGTCTATAAAACTTGGCTTACCACTCAGGAAGGCATCTTCAGGTGTAAGTACCAAGTCCATGTCCATTCCTCCAGCACATAAGTTCCAGAAGATCAGAATCCACATGGTCAGATTCATCTCAGTGAATCACCCCACTCCTGGTAACAAATTCTGTCATAGTCAGCCACACGCTGCTGGGATGACTCTCCAAACCAGGCACAGTTTATGAGAGGAAATGATTTATTTGTAGCTATAGATACAGGGAAAGTTCGAGAATGCAAAAGAGGCTGGTCCTCTTTCACAGGTCTGAGCAGAGAGAGAAACCCATCACCAATACCACACACACAGAACAGGGATCAGGCAGGAGGGCTAAGGAGAGAGCTTCTTCCCCTTTATATAGCCTTAGGGTGGGGTTAGGCAACCCTTCCCCAGACTTAATGGCTTCCTGAGTCTCTGGAATTTCCTTCCTGCACTGCCCACACAGGAAAGGATGCTTACTTCTAGCTCCTTTGAGCTTCCTTACATCCTGCCCCCCTAATGAGAGGCTGCCTTCCTGTGAACATCCTCAGAGACCCACCCAAGATTACTTAAAAGGTCAAATTGACATCAAAACTTAACCATCACAGTTTCTTTGCCATCAGTCCCATCTAATGCCAGTTTGTTTTCTATACAATTGCCAATGATCTTGCTGAATTATGATCTCATAATTCTTTGTTACAACTTATTGGTGGATTTTCCTTGCTTTAAGTTCAGAATTCTTACTTGGGTCTGCAGATGCCTTCACCCTGTCCTTCCTGCCTGCCTTGTTTGATCCAAATTGGGCTACTCTCCCTTTTAGTCTGCCCACTTGAGACTTGTAGCTCTTTGAATTAGCTACATACTTTTAATCTCCCCATCTGTGTATGCACCCTTTCCTCTGCCAGGACCACTCTTTATTCATTTATTCATTCAGGAAATCTTTTTTTTCATGTGTGCATGTGTGTAGTATGTTTGGTATGGTATGTTGTATTGTGCTGTGTGTGGTGTATATGCATGTGTGTGTGTGTAGATAGATTGCACATGGAGGTCAGAGGATAATGTAGGGTGTCCCCCCTCCATAGTTTGTGTGTTTCCTTGAGATGGAGTCTCTCACTGATTTTTTTGAACATGCTCTTTTGTGAGCCATAACAATCTTCTGGCCTCTGTTCTCCACCCAACTGGAATTACAGATGTGCCTGGCCACACCCAGCTCTATGTGAGTGCCAGAGAATCAAACTCAGGTGCTCTCACATCCCTTTAGGCCCTCAAGCTTGCACAGGAAGGGCTCTTACCCACTGAGCCATCTCTCCACCCTTATTAAGCAAATCTTTATAGAGTGCCTGCCAGGTACCAGACACTATTCTATATAGCAGTGAACCAAATGAGGCTTTATTTATGGAGCTTGCATTCTAGAAAGAGGAAAGAGATGGAAGACAATAAATTTCAATCTATAAGTAAGTTACACAGTGTTTTAGAAGGTGGGATGTACTGTGGATGAAAGGAGGAGAGGTCAAGGGTAATAGGATCAAGGTGCCCAGGAAAGTAGTGGGAGAAACTTTCAATAGGGAGGACAAAATAAACCTTATTGAGGCGTGTGTTTCAGCAGACTTGAAGGCGGTACAAGAATAAGCCATGTAGTATCTGAGGGAAGAACATTTCAGGGAAACGAAGAGCCAGTGTGAACCTGGGAAGGTGGTGTTTTTGAGGAAGAGTGAGGTGAGTGGTCCTTCTGGAGTGGAGGCTTGACTATGCATGGGCTAGGAGGCAGCTGAGGATTTTGGAAGATCGGAAGGCAGAAGCAGGGAAACTTGTCAGGAGACTTGTCACAGTAATCCAGGTGGTGAGCAAGGGTGGTGTGGTAGTTTGAATGTGTCCCCCATAATAATAAAAAGGTTTTAATAAAACAGGTGTTTCATTAAAGTTTGTAACTTGGGTCTCCAGCTGCCTGGCTGGGGGAGGTGTCACTGGGAGCCATACTGGTGTCTAGCCTAAAGATCAGAATTCCAGTCCAAAGCTGTAAGAGAGAAGTCTAAGCTCTGGGGATCCTTTTTGCTACAGGCGTGGGTTTTTTGCTTCCTCTACCCAGGTAAGGTTTCACTCTAGCAGTCCAGGCTGACCTGGAATTCACTATGTAGTCTCAGCATGGCCTCGAACTCACGGAGATCCTCCTACCTCTGCCTCTCAAGTGCTGGGATTAAAGGAGTGCATCACTGGGACTTTTGCTGCATTTTGGTGTTTCTAGCTGGTGGTGTTTCTCTGCTTGGATTTATATATGGGAACCAGTTTCTTCCACCATTGAGGGAAATTCCCCTGGATATAGTAAGCTTGAAATAAATCCCTTCCTCCCATAAACTGTGTCTGGTTTAGATGTTCATTCCAGCATCATGGAGCTATCTACTACAGGTGGGATTGGCATATGCAACCCAGGATAAATCAAATGTTTTTTTTATTTATTATTAATTAAAAATTAAGTTAACATACAAAACAACGGGTTTTCTTATAGCACTTTAATAGTATATGCCTTTTTACTTTGTTCTTAGCCATCTTTCTCCATCATTGTCCACCCTTTCCTCCACCTTGCTCCATTCTCCTCCCAAAGTACCCCTGTTCTAATTTCATGTCACATGCCATTACCCACTTTCCCTATTCCTAAAGATCTCTTCTTACCCTTTCATGGTCCCCTTTCATGGCCATGACCACTTTAGATTTTAAAATTATTGAGTAAATCAATGAACTATAGTTTACTTGTGTTATATCTTGATTTTTTTTTTCCGAGGTAGGGTCTCGCTCCAGTCCAGGCTGACCTGGAATTCACCATGGAGTCTCAGGGAGGCCTTGAACTCTCGGCAATCCTCCTACCTCTGCCTCCCAAGTGCTGGGATTAAAGGTATGCACCACCACACCCGGCTGCTGTATCTTGATTTTTATAGTATTAGGAGTTGCAACTAAGAAGGTTAAAAGTATGTACAAATTGAAGCCATTGCACATTAATATAATAATAGTTGAATAAAATTACTTTTTAAAAAAAATTTATTGTCCATAATGAGTTACAACATTTAGTGGGCAAATAATGAGTTGTTATCCCCAATTCCCCGCTGCCCTCCCCTCCCCCACATTTTTGTTTTTTAGAAAGAAATGTTGCACTGAATATGATCTGGATTGTTGGCAAATGTGTCAGAACACTGACACTGAGGGCTGGGGATGTGTTTCTGTAGCAGAGCACTTGCCTATCATGCACCAGGCCTTGGGTTCTATCATCAGCTCTGTGAAAATCTATAAATAAAAAAAAATAAAAACTTCTCTGTCACTAATACTATATTCAGCTGAAAAAAGGAGCTTCTGGAAGGAAGTCTGTGCCAAACCCCAGAAGGGAACAAGCATGATGGCAAAGGAGAGCAACACTGACCATCCATACACAGTGTCCTTTTCCTTGGGTTTCATGCTTCAAAGGAGACTTCTAGGGAGAAAAGACATTGGCATAGTTGAAGATGCCAATTATTTATCTGGTAAATGAATAAAGGCAGGAACAGATGGCTAAAACTGATCTGTTTGTGCAGGAAGTGAAAAGGATAGATGTGCCCTGACTAGGTGAGTGGTAAAAGGAATTGTGATGGTCAGGTGTCTGCAGGGACCACCCCTCCCCTTCCACGCCTCCCCTTGAGTGGGAGGTGTCTAGTTAGAGCTGCAACCTAGGTGCTAAAATTGATTGGTCAAATATGAACCAATCAGCTGTCTCTCTGACTCACCTGGGAAGAACTTAAATTCTCTTCCCTAGAGGAAGCCTCCTCTTTCTTCTTCCACATGGCAATGGAGTAGAGGCGACTGCTGACCCAGGCCTCAGGATGGTAAGGTTTTCCCCCACCCCAGCTAATGGCTGGGGGGGGGAGTTCTAGACCTTTTTCCTCATAACCCTCTCCTTCTCATAATGGGAGCTTTCTGTTATCTTTTCTTTGGATGCTTATTTAGCTAAATAATATAAGTTCTGTTAAACTCTCTGACATGTGTTCTCCCCACACTGGTGGCTGGAGAACCCTGTAACTTCTTACATGGTAACTGGGAGAATTTCCCATCCAACTCCCCTTTTCCTAACTTACTAAATTAGAATAAATGTGTAATATGACTTAATTCTGTCCCTGTGTATAATTCTTTTGCATTAGAGGACATGAACTCAGGAGAAAATTCAATGGTAAAAGCCAAATAGAACAGTGCCAATATTTCCCCGTATCAGAATGGTGGTCATAAGTAAATACCTGTTGGTTTGGGAGGTAGAAGACCTGCTTCCTTTTTTAAGACAAGGTATGTATGTAACTCAGATTGCCCTCATATATGCCCAGCAGAAGATCTGCTTCTAAGGGTAACTGGCATGCTCCTTAGTGTGATATTCATAGGCTCAACTTAATTTGCAGTCCCATTTTCCCTGTTGTCTAATATTCTAGCCATTTCCTTATTGTGGTAGTTTGAATGTGACAGTTTTAATGGCCCCATAGATTCAGTCATTTTTTATATATAGTTAGAATGGAAATGACCATGAGAGACCACTCTGAAAGGAAAGGTTTTAATAGGAGGAAAAGCGAGCTGCCAGGCTATTTTCGCCAAAGGTGGCGAAAAGGCACGAGGCAAGTTCAGATCAGGGCTTTTAAAGGGAAAATGTTCAGGTTGGGGCCCAGGTGGTTACATGAGGTTGGGTGGAGGGCTCAGGTGGGCACTTGCCACGGACCAGCTCCGCCGGAGTGCTGGGACCGCAGGATCAGGGCCTTGGAGAAGTGGGCAGGGATTCGGCTGAG
>PVHP010031790.1:0-20881 GCA_004024765.1 Zapus hudsonius | reverse complement strand
TGGTGAACTGCTTGTTCATCTGGGAAGCGTTTCCAAATGTGGCTGTGGTTACAGTGCCTATGCCCAGTCACAAGGACAGGCTGGGCTGGACCCCAGGGCTGTCCAAGATACACTCTGCTACTTTGAGCCAAGGTTACTAAGGGACCTGGTTGAAAGGGGACATTTACTTAAGACAGGAAACTCAGCTCTTACTACAAGCACTGTGAATAAACTTATCAGTTTTCCTGGGGCCTTTAGGACATGTGAAATATACCAACTGCCTATCACCTTGGGCTCCCTACCCACTCCACTGGGTAGTCATCAGTCAGCTTGCCCTATAGACTGGTGGGCAGTTCAAGATAGCTCCGGACAGGGCACCTTCAAATGTGTCTCAGCTGAGCCACCCACAAGCCAGGACCCCCTCTACCTGCTCTAGAATGGGCAGTGTCTGTACATGTGCAGAGCCCCAATGTGTCCCAGGGCCTCTGTTGGAGGGAGTACTTTATCCTGCAAGTGGGAAACAAGCTCAAGCCAGCTGCCCAGAGGCATTCTGCCAGGTTGGGGGAGAATTGAGGCTGACTCCCCACCATGCTGTGGCCCTTTAGGAGGAGGGATGAATGGCCAGAGGCAGGGAATAGTCCTCAGGACCCTGCCTGGGCCAACACACAGGAGGCCTACCACTGCAGTCCTCCACCACACCAACTGCTATAACCCCATCTCCAGCTTGGTGAGTGATAAGCAGCACAGTTGCCACAGGGAGTGGCCAGCTGCTCTCACTGAGGACAAAAACGCAAGCTTGGGACAGTGTGAATTTTCCCCACCAGAACGAGACATCTTTGAGGCCTATGTAACCTCAAGGACCACGCAGCGCTCTGGTCTCTAGCTCGGGGTACCATGTGTGAATGCAGCCATTGCTGAGCTGTGCTTGCTAGAGTAGGACACCTGCTATGGGTCCATCCCGCAGCCCAGCTGCTCTGACTGCACGGGTTTGAACATCTCAGTGGGCTCTAGCAGGAGGCTGGGTCAGGTCCCTTTTGATCAGCC
The DNA here is from genome assembly GCA_004024765.1 of Zapus hudsonius. NCBI lineage: Eukaryota > Metazoa > Chordata > Mammalia > Rodentia > Dipodidae > Zapus > Zapus hudsonius. Next base: position 19,858 of record PVHP010031790.1, on the reverse strand, counting down.
ATGTAGCCCCATTCCCAGGACCTGTGAGGCGGAGTCCTATCTGCAGGAATCTCTGTCCTGTGGGGAACTCCCTCCTTGCTGCCAGGCACCTAAGGCTTCTCAGGCGGCCTGGGGTTGGTGGGAGGGCAGGTTCTATTCCTCTGGCAGGTGGAGCCCTGTCAAGGACTTAGGGTTGAGGTCCTTCGGTCCACCCATTGAATCCTCCTAAGCCCTCCTCCCCACTGACTAAGGATGGAGAGAGGACTGGGGCACAGGCAGGGTCTGTGGGATGTTGACTAGGATGGGAGGTCCCATCTTCCCTGGGCACTAATCAAACACACAAGTGCCATGGAGAGGTCACCGAGTTTGCTCAGCTGGACAGGCCTTCCCCCGCCAACTGTCCCTGGGCTGGATGGCACTACCTCCCATGGCTTAGGAGTGACCTAGCAGTGGCCCCAACAATCCTGTTTTACTTCAGATCTGCGGGGGGGGGGGGGGCGCTGGCAGAAGAGGTTAGGCTTTCCTTCTAACTTGGCGGTCTCCCTTGGCTCTGAGCTACCCAAGAGGATAAATGGGAAAACAGGGGATTTCCTGGAGGGAGGCAAGCCTGGGATTTAGATTTCACAGTAGTGGCCTTATCCATCCCACTACAACCAGGGAACACTCTCCAGATCTAGAAATGCTCAGAGTAATCACAATGGGGGGGACGGGGGGGACACAGGGATACTCTAGCATCTAGTGGCTGACTCCAAAGATGCTGCTTAAGCCGGGCGTGGTGACACACGCCTTTAATCCCAGCACTTGGGAGGCAGAGGTAGGAGGATTGCCCTGAGTTCAAGGCCACCCTGAGACTACATAGTGAATTCCAGGTCAGCCTGGGCTAGAGTGAAACCCTTCCTCGAACCCCCCCCCCAAAAAAAGATGCTGCTTAATGCCCAGGATGCACAGCATGTGCCCCTGCTGGCCAAAGAGGCAGGGTCAGACCCCGTGCAGTGGGCTTGCAAGCTGTCATTGACCAAGCAAGGCCAGGCAGAGCCACCTCCCTTGGGCCCTTCCTTCATGCCTGCTCAGGCTTAATCGGTTTTCTTATAGCCTTGGGTACTGAAAGAGGGCATGAATTCATTCACTCAAATTCATCCACTCAACAGCTGCAGGGCAGGTAGAGATCTGTACCTCTTCCAGGACAAGTAGCAAGACAAGACACAAAGCAGCAAAGGTCAGACAGATGAGACTCCACCGTGCTCTGGTCCCCAGAGCCCTACCACCTTGCTCCTGGGCTTGTCTTCCAGCCCAGAGCCTCCTCTCTTGCTCGGCAGTGCCAGGTGGAGCAGGCCCAGGCATCTTCTTACTGGGACGAGGGGTACCACCTTAGGAACTACACAGTCAGGCTCCCTGGAGAGCTAGGGTGTAAGAACTCTAGAGGTCCACAGGACAGTAGCCCAAGCCACTGCATCAGGTAATATGACAGTGGGAACTCACCCCAGGAGAGGGGAGGCCTGTCCTGTGTTCATGCTCTGGCTGGTGCCCACAATGCTACGTGCACATGGGAAGAGACCAAGTGCCTAATTCATCTGAAGGATGTGGCCAGGGCCCCTGACTCAGAGAACAGAGGGTCCTGTATCCCTCAAGGTCTGCCTGGCCCCCTCTGTGTCAGAGGTGAGGAAAGGCCAGCTCACCCATTTGCAGGGCTTCACCTGGACCCCAGCATGGGAAACCGAGGAGTCTGGAGATGTGGTTGGCTTGAGCCAACGTAGCATCAGGACAGGAGAACACATAGTACTGTGGTCCTATAGTGCTAATGGGACCCAACTCTGCCCAAAGTACACTGTGGGGAGAACTCGGGAAACCCTGATGGCAGGAGAACCACCCCCAACTGGAGGCAGTGCTGAGCTGAGCCTGTCTCCTGTCCCACTAGATAGCCTTTGGGGCTATGTGTGCTGGTCAGTCCAGTTGTAGTGCTAGACAGTGTCCTTCTTCAGGGTGCAGCCACACGAAGATGCAGGCAAAAACTGGAGCCATGTGGCCACAAACCAAGGACTGCCTGGGGTCCCCCAGGAGCAGGAAGAGGCAGGATGGAGGTCCCCTAGGGACTCAGATTTTCTTTTTCTTTTTTTAATTTTTTATTGACCATAATGAGTTACATTATTTAGTGGGCCAACAATGAGTTGTTATCCCCAATTCCTCATTGCCCCCCTTCCCCGGGACTCAGATTTTCATTTTTTTTTTTCTTCTTTGTTCTTTCCTAAAGGCATTGGAAGGATACAATCTACTAGCATCTCGACTCTGGTCTTCAGGCCTCCTTGGCTACAAAAGGAGAAGGGTTACCCAGGACCTCAGGACTCTACAGACAGACAGGGACCTCTCACTCCACCAGGTGAGAATCCCCTTGCTTCTACTGTGGACCAGAAACTGGGAAGTTGGAACAGCTGCGGCCCCCAATTTACTTACTGGATCTTCTTCCTACAAGCTGGGCTGACCCTTGGCTGGCACTGGGTGGGCACCACAGGGCATCAGAGCAGAGCCCTGCACCACTGCTGGTTCAGAGAAGGCTCAGAGACACATGGCTCCTTCAGAGGTTCAGCACTTCCTGGTGGCTGCATCACAGGCTCCCTCTCCTGGCCTGAGGTCTAGTACTAGGGTAAGGTAGGAGCTGGGTTTGGGGCACTATGGCTAAGGCCACAAGGGACCTGCCCTCAGTGGCAGTGTCCATCCTTTGAGAACCCAGCCTCTTGCTCAGGATTTGCTATGAGCCCAGATCTGGGCTGCAAAGGGCCCAACCCTTACCTCACCCATCACTGCTCAGTCCTCTGAGGGCTGGGTTCTCAGACTTGCCACCTCAGGAGACGAAGCCTTACTTCTGTCCTTTGATTTCACCTGGGCCTGGTCCAAGCCATGCAAGTGACTCCCAAATCTGTTATTCTTCTCAAGTAGCATGGGTCTTCAGCGGGCCAAGGACAAGACTCAGTTCAATGTCAAATAACTAACAGAGAAATAAGCACTCTCTCTGCCACTGTTCCCCAACTGCCCTCTGGGGCCATGGAAAGGAAGCTCAGCGAGCAAGCACGTGGCCTGCTGCCCTGAGGGGCATGCCTGTATCCAGAGTGCAGTCACCCACCATGGCGAACGGAGCTCAAGCCTGGCACATATCTGAGGGGAGTGTGCAGAACCCCTGGGCAGTGTCCACCCTGTCCTAAATTTGAGACACAGCCCACAATGACCCACACCATAATTCTCCCATGAAGGGGAGGGAGGTCAGCCTGAGGGCACCCTCCAAAGCCTGCTTTGGTAGTTGGAGGCTGAACTGTATGTTTCTGTCTCTCTCGATCCTCAGCCTCATTTGGGATTAGCTGAGGTTCAAGTCCCACTCTGCATAGAACTGTGTTCCTTCCTAATCCAGTGCTGCAGCTGGATATGGGGCCTCTAAGAAGTGACTAGGGACAAATGAGGCCCTGCTCACAGGATGAGTGTCCTTTGAGGGAACCCCAGGAGGCTTACTCCCTACACCCTATGAGCCAACAGCTCTCTAAGCTTGCCCAGGGTTTCAGGTCTCCACTCTGCCTGATGTCATTCACCATCCCTCCATTCTGTTGTTGTAGAAAGCTGGTGTAAGGAAGGGGTGGTTCTAGGGTCCTGTGGCCTCTTCATATTCCCGCCAGAACCTACCTGGTAATGGACACTCAGCCAGCTCACAGAATGCTGCCCCACCAGCTGTTCTAGAACTTTGCTCCAAGCCTTCCCCAAGGTACCAGCACAGAGTTGATGGGCCTTGGCACTCCAGTAGGGCTCATGCTGGGCCCAAGGTCACAGTGTAACCTGCATCCCCTGCTCACGAGCTGTAGGACTCAAACCCTCATTTCTCTGAACCCAAAAGAGCCAAGTGAAAAATCACAGCCCAGGCTCATGGAGACTGTCTTAGCAAAGGACAAATTTCCCTCCAAGGAAATAAACACTCCCACCCAGTGACAAAGCGTGGGAAAGGAGAAAGGCTTTATGGGACATCATGATCTGAAGACTGTCCCCATATGTAACAGTCCAGGAGGTCAGCATGTCTTACTGTTGGACACAGCGACCTGAATAGAACCACAATAGAACCATTGTGTATCCTCTGAGGATTTGGGCCTTCCTCACCCTACTCCCACGCCTGGCCTCGAAACAAAGGCCTGGCGCCCACTAGTGTTTGGGAACAGCCTGACCTTGGTCAGTGGCCTCTGCAGGGTATTACAGGCGAGGGGCCAGCTGACCAGAAAGGGAAGAGTGGATAAAAGGTGGTGAGGTACTTGTCTGTCTCCCTGCCCATTTCTCTGACCCTTGGTCTTCTGGCTCTATCTCCAGGGAGTCCTCTGATCACACTATCCAAGCAACCATCACATCCCACCCACCCCCATCCACGGGTCCAACTATGACCAGTCGGAGCCAATGCTAGTCTGGGCACTGTCTGTACTTCTAAAAGGCTGGACCAAGTCCAGATACCTTGTGATACTAAGCCCACAGACTGAGATCATTCCCCATCCCCTGGGGGCAGCCAAGACATCTCCAACCAAGGCCTCCCACAACCCTGGACATAGGATGAATGTCCTTGTGTGAGGGCCCCGGGAGAGCTGACCATGAGAAGGGCTATTCTGGTCTGGGTTGGAGCCATGCTTGGCACTGCCTGTCGTTCTCCTGTCCACCGGTCTGTAGCTGGCTGATGTCCCACACATGCCTACAGGTCCATGACCTTTCCCAATGGCCAGCAACAGGGCAAATGAGGAAATGGCCTGGATGGCAAAGCTACCTGGGGGTTGGGTGGGCGATGAGAAAGCTGCCCAGAGCCAGGTGAAGGTGGTACTTAGGGTGAGCTGCAAACAGTGCATGGGCCAGGCTTCTCTGAGATGGCCAATCAAGTGCTCTAGGCCCAGGGATGGATGGTCAGATGGGCTCACAAGCACACATGTGGAGCTGGGGCCTCTGTCTCAAAGGCTGCTGCCGTGGCCACCATTGGCATGGGGCTTGGTGGCTGCACAAGCACTCTGCACCCAATGGGGAATAAATCCAGGCAATGTCTGTGGGAGAAAGGGGTCAACATTCCAACAGTGCAAAAGCATCCATTCCGGAACAGAACAAATCCCGGGAGGAAACTCGCCCAGGAATTCTGCAGACACTGCACTGCATCCCAGAGCTCAGAAAAGAATTGCTGAGGGCATGAGGGAGGGGGGTGTCTCCATGCCTTCAGAATTATAAACACATTCTGCATTCAAGCAAAACAAAGGCTCTTTGCTGTCCCCCATACCAAAGTTTGTTTCTACAAAAATCAGGTTCTAAATTCCTCATCTATATCTGATCACCGGCCAAACAAGCCCCTCCCATCACTTGTCCCTCCAGCTACTACTCTGAGGCAGGACATGGTCAGTGAGGTGCACAAGACCTTTTTCCTTCTACCCACTGGGTGCTGTGCAGCCTGACTCCTCCCTACTGGATGAGAGCAATGAGCCAGCCTTGATAGACTCCAGGTGGGCAGTGTGTGCACCCGAGTCCCTGGCCAGATGCTCTTGAAGGAAGAGGGCCAGTGCTGGAAGTTCCACCCGACTGTGTTTCAGAGTTTCCTCAACTAGACAAGGATGCAAACACACTCCCTGTGGCCTGATGTGGTTACTAAGGATGTCTGCTATAGGCGTGTTCCACTTCATTCAAGGCGACAGACAGGGCCTTCCATGCTAGGAGGGCAGGGTACACTTTTGAGGCTTTGCTCATTTGTGAAGGGAGGTGCCTGTGTGCAGGAGGCGAGACAGAGGCTGACTTTATCACAGTGGGCAGCCACTCCCTTCCCGGCATGCAGGAGAGGGAGGAAAACAGCACTTGCTCACCCATGGAACTGCCCTTGAGGAAGGGAAGTCCACATACCCCTGTGTCCTTGGGATCAGGGAATGGGGACTTCATTCAATCCTAGCTTTCCCACATGCCTGCTGAGTCAGCTTCTCATCTGTGAAATGGGGAACAAGAGCCCCCACTGCCTGCCCCAGGGCCACACCAGGACAAGTGGCCTCCTCTGCAGCAACTAGGTGACCACTGACTGCTAACCCACAGCTGCCAAAACCAAGAGCTACGTGCCTAAGTGCAGTACTCCTGATCTGCCTCTTGGGGGCAGGAGCTGCCACTGCCTACCAAAGCTCCCAGTTGGGCAGGCCCTGTTTCAACGCACCCTATGAGGGCTAGAATGCAATACCCAGCTCGTATGTTTCAAAGGGGACTGCGTAATAAACCATGTGCACTTTTACCATGAAACATTACGTAACCATGGAAGAGAATGAGGTGGACCCAAGGACACAGGTACAAGAAGACATATATGGAGTGTAGGCATGTATGAGTGTGTTAGGAGTTCCATAAAGATAGGCAGCAGAGCCTCACACAGAGAATGCATGGGCCATAAGGGACCTACCATACACACTCTCCTGCTCACTACTTTCCACAGCCCCAGGAGAAAGCAGCCAAGAAAAAGAGACTTAGAGACACTCTGTGAGTTACCCAAGGCCACACAGTATTATGACCAAGCTGGTCTGTCCAGCCTTAAGACTGTGCACTTGGTATCTGGCACCGGATGTCAGCGGTGGCTTTGTCTGAGAGGTAGGATTACAAGGGACTTCTGCCTTGCCTCTTACATTCATCTGTCTTCTTGTCTAAGTTAAACAAAACAGTGTTTATTTTGTGCTACAGGCTGGGTTCCCACACCCCTTACTGACTGTGCAACCAGCTAGGCTCCCTATCCTGGGGTGACTACCCCAACCCATGAAGGTACTCTTGGTGCATCCCTAAACCCAAAGCTTGCCAGCCTCCTGGACACGCAGCTGGGAGAATCACCAAGAGCCACTATTGACCAGTAAGTAAGTGAGAACGTTCCCAGCAGCACTCTCTACAGCAGCTAGAGGTGCAGGGAACCCCAGAACCTGATGGAGAGGGAGGGACAAAGTGTAAATGAGACCCACTCCCCAGTCACTTGTGGCTCACTAAATAAATAAACAAACAAACAAACAAACAAACCAGTTAGAAACACCTGTCCTGTTTCCCCCAGGTGCAGGGCATCTTCTCACAGCCCTCTCCCATTTCCCACTTTCCCTGGGACCAGCTCCAGGGAGCACACACAGAGCAGGTGCATGTGTCCAGTCACTCACCCTTTCCGATCTGGACGAAGCCGAGGAGGATGATCAAGGCCAGAGCCAGCAGCTTGGCAGCGGCAAAGGCATCCTGCACGCGGGTGGCGGCCTTCACGCTGTAGCAGTTCACAGCTGTGAGCAGCACTGTGAAGAGGGAGAGAACACAGGCAGGTCTGAAGCCTGGCTCAGACAGAAACAGCAGTCCCACCCACAGGTTCTGTTTTCTGGGGTTTGTTCTGATAAGCTTGTTGGTTCTTTGGGGCCAAAGGTTGAAAACACTAAACTCTAAAGAGATAGCTAACTGCCATAGAGAATGACCCTCACTGTGTTCATCTCCCTTTTTTTTTTTTTCTTTCTTTCGAGGTAGGGTCTCACTCTAGCTCAGGCTGACCTGGAATTCACCATGTAGTCTCAGGGTGGCCTTGAACTCACGTCGATCCTCCTACCTCTGCCTCCCGAGTGCTGGGATTAAAGGCGTGCGCCACCACGCCCGGCCCATCTCCCTTTTTTGAGACATGGTCTTACCATGTAGCCCAGGCTGGCCTCGAACTCAAGATTCTCCTATCTTAGCTCCCCCAAATGCAAAGACCACAAATGTGTGCCACAAGCCCCTTTTACTCTTACCCCCCACCGTGTGTGATGTGTGCCTGCAGAGGTCACAGAGCGTCAGGAGTCTCTCATGATTCCAGGCTTGCTGTCTTCCTGAGTCCCTGTGATTCTCCAGTCTCTGCTCCCCACAGAACTGGGGTTATAGCTATTTATGTGGGTGCTGGAGAACTGAACTCGTGTGGTCTCAGATCCCATCAGGTCCTCAGACTTGTAAGGGAAGCACTTTTAACCACCGAGACATCTCTCTAGTTCTCCCAGACCCCTTTTCAGATGAGCCGACCTGGCCTTGAACTCTGAATTCTGCCTGAGCCTGAGTGCTGGGTTTACACACATGCCATCGGCCTGGCTAGGAAATCCTTGTAAATGAGCAGACCTCAGCTTCCCATCAGAGCCATCTTTCACTTGCTGACCCCAAGTCCCCGTGGAGAAAGCAGCCACCACTCAGATGGCTGCTTCACCCCTGTACCTGCTGGACCCTGGGAAGTACTTCCTAGCACGGCAGACTTTGAGGAAACCCTCTCCTCAAAGCTATCTTTCTGTGAGGCTCGAGGCAGATGGTAAGTAAAGCATCCTGCTTGTGTGAATCTGTCCCACAAGCCAAGTGTGGACATAGGGTGCCATGCAGGTGAGGAGAGACAAAGCCACCTGATGTCAGCAGACAATCCATCCCGTGAGCCATGTTAGCACTCATGCTGGCTCAGGGTGTGAGAAGGCAGATGCAATGCATCAACTCTACTCCATTGAAACCTGCAAGCCGCAATGAATCTGCGCTGCAGCCTGAAGGCCCAGCCTCACAAGCCAAGAGGGGACCCTGCACCAGCACAAGTCTGGTGTGTGTGTGGGGCACAGACGGGCAGCTGAATCAGGGCCAACGAGGGCCCCAGACATGACAAAGGCCTGCCTGGGCCCTCACCAGAGCCCCATGGGCCAGAGTGTAGGAGGTCTGTGTGGTGGGGATGGATGCTGAACACTCAGGGAGGTGGTAGTTAAACACAGCCTTTCTAGAATATAAACTAAAACCAAAGCGTTTGGGGAATTGGGGATAACAACTCATTGTTTGCCCACTGAATAATAACACATTATGGACAATAAACATATATTTAAGATTAAAAAAAAAACCCAAAGCGTATCAGAAGAAAGGCTGCAAATACCACCCTCACACCACCCACCCCTCCAACTCATTCTGCTCCTGAGTCCCCAGGCTGGAAAGCCCAATGCTGAGAGCACTAGGGAGCCTCTCTACACCTCATTTCTGATGGGGTGGGTCGGGGTGTTCCTGGCCAAAGTTAAACATTAGCCAGCACTGCCCACTGGCCTACTGATTCCCCAGGTGGCAGGAAGGAGTTAAGAAGCACTGACTCAGGCCAGGCGGCTTCTTCCCTGGCTGGACTAATTATTCGTAATTTTGCAATTTGGGAAAACAGGCCTCAAGATAGAATCCTGGCTAATTAACTGATGTGACCAGTATCAGGTGGGAGGGAAGCAGGAAGTCCTAGGCATTATCTCCCTGAGGCCAGCAAGCCCGCCGGCAGCCGCCCTCCTCCCTCTGGCCCCTCCCTCCTCGGGTGCAGGCTGGCTGATGCAACGCCCTCGGGTAGTTACTCCTTGGAGAAAGTGCCACTGGCAATGTCGGCTGCTACAAGTATGCAAGCTCCCCTGGTGCCCGCACTGAAGGGCAGGAGGGAGGCCCTGAGGAGTGAGCGTGCCCAGGGGCTGTCACCATCCAGGTGGTGCATTCCCTGCCTTCCCCAACAGGTCACCAGGCTCTCGGGGCTCTCTCACATTTCCCTGTAGGTGTGTGATGACAAAGACGCAGCGCCTCTCCTTTGGTCCCTCCTCCCCAGGCACAGACTTCCGGGTGCAGCAAGAGGCTGCCAGATTGCATCACTCCCCCAGGCAGCCGGAATGGGAGGGTGGGAGGTGTGGTCCGGGTCTCAGCCTGAGCTCCAGCTGCCTGTGGTGCCTCTTCTCACATGTGGACACTTGAGTCTACAGGGAATAGGGCAGTATGTCTGCGCCCGGGCTAAACAGTGACACCACCCTGACACCATCCTAGCTGTCACGTGGGCCCCTCCTCTGCCCACCCCAACACCCTGCCCTGCCTGAGAGGCAAGCCAGCTGTTCCCTGGCCAAAAATCGGTCCTGATCCAGGGCCAAGTGGATGGAGAAAGGCCAGCAGGTGCCAGGCCATGCCCTCGGGGTTGAACTCATCTGTAGGGCCGACCCCTCCCCCACCTTAAAATAATCAGGTCACAGAACAAAGGCAACTCAGTACCCTTATGCTTACTTCTCATAAAAATAAACTAAAGTGACTGATGAAATACTAAGACTCGCTAATTTGGGTGATGAGCAAACAAGGCAGTTATTATTCACTAGAGCGCATTGCTTTTCAAAATCTCACAATGAAATAATATTCAACAAGTTCATCTGAACCCAATGGCTTCTGGCCCTCTGGCTGACCAGAACCTCAGCTACCTCCCCTGAGGAGCTGCTGCCTCTCAGCAGTAGGCAGTACTGCAGCCCCTATGGCAGGGGATGAGGAAAAGTAACAGTCCCCTGAACAAGGAAGGAGGAACTGAGGACCATAATGATGTGGTTATGATGCAGGGGCTAGAAGCTGGTCTTCTTGGGGGTTCCCCACAAGACACCCCCAGATAAGCATGGCTGTGCTAGCCCACAGTGACAGCTGGGCCAGGGAGATAAAGCCCAGTGCCTTCCAGTGGGTACAGATAGCCCTGTGGGCTAGGCCCTCATCCCACAGGCCCAGTGCATGCCCTCACATCTCGGGTTTGTTCGCATCCCTGTCTAGATGCACAGTGACAGCCAGAGCCACTCTGCTGGCCACAGGGGCTCCATGACTCATCCTGACAGAGGAACAGCGTGCAGACAGCTCATCCACTTAAGAAAGCCCTGGGGTGGCCCCCACACCACCTGACTTGCAGGCAGAGCCAGGGTCTGGCTATACCTTTCATATGTAAGGTCCACTGAAGATCTCAGCTGAAGGACCATCCTTTACCCGGTGGATGGGCGGTGGAAACCTGCCAGGCAAATGAGGCTGACCCTGCCTAGACAGCCAGTACAGCTGTCTCCTAAGGCCCCCTGAGACGAGCAGAGGAAGTGGCTGGTAGCCTCACTGGTTCCAGGAAGCATGATGAGCCTGGTCCCCCCCACTAGGCTCAGAACCCACCAAACACAATATTCGGCAATGACACTGGGGCTAGACTTGCAGGTGGCTTTGGCTTGGCTCCTGTGGTGGCTGCATTTGCATTTGCCAGGACTCAAATTTAGTGGGTACCTGGTGAACAGGGGGCTGACTAAAGTCAGCAGTGATCCCTGGCCTCTTGAAGACTAGGCACCCCCTTCTTTCAGCCCTACACAGCCCCTTGAAAATCCAGCCTGTCATAACAAAGGATGGGATACCCAGTGGCCAGTCACCCCACGTTCATCCCACCAGGCTCCCTAGACAATGGCCAGAAACGAACAGGGTAGAGGCCCAGGACGAGCCTTGTTGAGAACCTAAGGTCAGTAAGTTCCCACATGCCAAGCTGTTGGCCCAGGGTGCCAATTCAGACACCAGTGGGCAATTTTGAGAATACACACATGTGGACATCCAGCCTTCCTTACTGCTGGTCACTGAGGTTAGGACCTCACAGTAGCCTGCAAACCCCATGAATACAACAGGACTCCAGCACAGAAGTCATGATGATGCCCCAAGAGAACTGACACTCGTGTGGCAGAAAAGAGTGCTGCCTAGGGCCTGGGTGTCCCCCTAGCTGTGGAGTCCCCCATGTTCTGTGGACTAACAGGCTGGCTACATGTCTGAATTCTCTGTGCCCAGCTCTCAAGTGTGTGTGTGTGTGTGCGCGCACGGGTATGTTTTCCTCAGCCTTATGCTGAAATTCTGCCTGCCAGACCACACGCAGTTCCTGCTGCCCAGGGGCACAGGAGTCAGCAACTATCCAAATGGGACTGGCATTTCCTCTCCAACAAGTCACAGAGAAATCAGCTTATTAAGATGAAATCTGCCAACACCCAAGTCTCTTCTGAAATAAGCTCCCTGGAGGATCAGTGGCTCCACAGCCTGAATCGGGGACCTACACAATGCTTTGGTAGGCTTATCTGATGTCTCTGCTTCGTTCTACAGCCAGGAATACCATGGCTACCATATGGGTAGAATAGCACGCCAAGGCTGGTCACCACAGTGTATCTTTGAAGGAATGAAGCTATGTAACAGTGACACGGATCTTCGCTGCCAGCTACAGGCAGAGGCTCACACATCTGTGTGCCCAGTCACCCAGCATGCCTGTAGCTGCTAAGCTGATCAAGAAGAAAAGCAGAGGGCTGAAGAGATGGCTTAGCGGCTAAGGCGTTTGCTTGCAATGCAGAAGGACCAGAGTTCGATTCCCCAGTGCCCATATACAGCCAGATGCACAAGAGGGCGCATGTGTCTGGAGTTCATTTGCAGTGGCTTGGAGGCCCTGGTGCGCCCATATTCTCTGTCTGCCCCCCCTCTCTCATAAAATATTAAAAAAAAAAAAGAAGAAAAGCAGAGTAGAGGCCAGCTCCAATCAACTTTCTCAGTCACAGGGCAGCTCCCAAGGAGGGAGGGAGGACACCCATGTGTCTTAGATCCCACTACCATGCCCTGACCACCAGACTGGGGCTTCCAAAACTTGGCAGTCCTGGAGAAGCACCAGAGCCTTGGGGAAATTCTCAGACTGGCTCCTGGCCTAGCTCTGGATACTAGCAGGTGCGTGTACATATGTATATGTGTTTCACACTATTCTAGCTGAACAGACAGAATCACATACTATGCCTGATCTGGGGGGATGGGGTGCATTTGGATTGCACCATTGCATAACCTGTGCCTGTGGCAGGGCCAGCTGTGAATACCAAAGTGGCCAAGGCCTGGTGCCATCCATGTCTGGCAAGTAGTGAGGGAAGCCAGGACAGAATCCCTGGACAACACTGCAGAGTGCTCCTGTCCAACCTCTCTGCTAGCTGCTCCCCTCAGCAGCCTTCCTGACCTCTGCAGTGACTGAAGCAGGCTATCCTCCTCACCTCACCCTGCCACAGCTTGAGGGACAGAGCCAGGGCCTTCCGTAGGCCTTCTCCATGACCCAGCCAAGCCAGGCTGCAAGATCCCACCAAAAGAACTCAGTGGAAACCCCAAAGTCTGAGCTGGAGGCTCAGGAGAAGTATAAGATGAAGACAGGCCCCTCTCTGGCCATGGGCAGCTTTGCAAGGACACAGTCACTGTGGCCTCAGTTTTCTACCAGCTACACTTCTGGCAGCTGCCACACCATACAGTCTCAGCAATAACAGATGCTGGCCAGCCCAAGGTCAGGACGGCAACACTCAGTGTGGATCAGATTGCCTGCACCAGGCTCCCAGAGACTGGAGGGGAAATTCTGCTAATTCTTTGCATAGCAAATCCTGGCACAGGGGATGGGTGGACACCACCAAGAGAAACATCAGGCCCGGGCTCCAGAAGGAGATGCCCCACTTCCAGCCTTCCTATGATACTGCTGGACAAAGAAGCCAGGCTGAAGTCTTGCTGCTGTGTCAGAGCAGCAGGGGGAGAGGTGCTACCAAGAGGCCAGCGGCTCAGGGAAGCTCCAAAGCCAGCAACCTGGGAGGCTCTGAGAACAGGCATGCCAAGTGAGGGAGTTACTGCTCCCCAAGTCCTGAGCCACCTGTGATGTGTTCCATAAGAGGATGGAAGAGAGGTGAATATGGGCGACATCTCAACCTCTAGGGTAGCTGGGTGGAGCTCTCTGGAAGGAGACTGTGACAGGAGATAAAAGATGGGCTAGGCAGCTCCCTAAAGAGTCAGTAGGGAAGGAGCACTTCCTAAGGATCTAGATACCAAAATGAACCACTGATCCACCTGAGTCCCTAGCCAGCTGAACAGGCTGCCTGGATACAGTGATGAAGGCCACCCCCAGGTCCCTGGCACCTGCCACCAGACATGGTTGAGTGACCCACATGAAGAACAGATGGCACTCAGTGTGGAGTATTCACCACAGCTCTGAGTTCCCAGCTTACTCCTGCCTCAGTTTCCTCAGCTGTGAGTCTCGGGGCTGACAGTAATTTCAAAGGCTATGGTAGAACACATGTGAGACAGGCCAGGCTGTGCTGTGCTGTGGGCAACACTCGTGGCACTCCCACTCCAGCCTGGGCAGAGCAGCTGGTAAGGTGCTGAGCGTTCTCTACCCCATTTCTGGGCAGAGATCTTATGCATGCTATGGATTACTCAGGGGTCTGTGACCCAGAAAGAAAGGGTTAGAAATGCCCCCCTCATCTTCCACATGTCCTGGTCACGCGCTCTGTGAACCTCTCGGGCCCTGACTGGATGTGGCCTGCACTTTCATGTCTGGCTAGAAAGCGGATTTCAGTGCTAATTACTGAACTGTTGGCTGCCCTGGGCTCCACACAGTGCAGACACTGAGGCTACTGGCGCCTTGGCAGCAGCAGTGAATGACTTGAAGAAAGCCACTCTAGCACCTACCCAGTGGCCTTCAAGTCAGCTGACAGCAGCCATGGGAAACCCATCCCCTGAGCCCCAGCTCTCCAGGGAGGAATTTAGCATGGGACCCACATTTCTTTTCCTCCAGATTTAACTGCTGCCCCTCCCCCACCCCCAAACACTGGGTGGCTCATACCCTGGAGCCCAGAACTCCAGAGGAAGGAAGGCACCTGGCATCAACCCAAGCTTCTTTTTCTCCCTCTCTCCTGTCTCCTCTTCCTCTACTCCATGCAGAAGCTCTGGGACTGCTCTGCGAGGAAAGGGACCAGATCACGTGGGCAATGTGAATAACACCAACACCCAAGCAGACCTGGGATGAATTCCATTTCACAGATGCACAAGGGAGGGTCCCTGCACTCAAAACAGAACCACGTGGCTCCTGATCTCACACTTTCAGGCCACAGGTCTTCGGACAAGCCAGCCACCATCTCTCTGGAGGTGAGACATGTTCTCAGCCACCGGAAACTAGAACCTAGAGCTCAGCAGGCAGTTGGGGAAGGTGGAAGACTCTTGCCCTCCATGACACTCTCTTTCCTGGACTCCTCCCAGGAAGGAAAGGAGCTGTCCCCATTCACAGAGCTTGGGCTGTGCAGAAACTGGAAGATACAAGAAGGCACCCCATGCACAAAGAGTTGTGGCCCAAGCAGATTAGATAAGCTGCCCAATGAAATCCCTGCCCAGCCAGAATCACTGCTTCAGCCTGTGAGACTTTTGCTGACCCAACGAATTCAGCATCATGTGAACTCCAAGGGAACACTACCCAGAACTACTGAACTTCATTAGCAAGAACAAGCAGGCCCCATAACCCCATCCTCATCCTGGCCATCAGGACGACACATGGACAGTGGATTCTCCCTCCTCCTGATGGCACCCCTCCCTAGATTTCCCACACCAGGTCCATCAACAGTGACTGCATCCACTTTTACCACCAGCAAGATCATGCTAGGCACCAAGGCCAAGCCGTTTCACAATATACTCTTCAACAAAAGGAAGCTAATAGAAGACACCTAAAGACTGGCTGGAGAGATGGCTCAGTGGTTAAGGCACTTGCCTCTAGTGTCTAAGATACCAGGTTCAATTCCCCAGGACCCACATATGCCAGACCCACAAGGTGGTGGCCCTGGTGTGCTCTCTCTCTCTCTCTCTCTCTCTCTCTCTCTCTGTATCTCTCTGCTTGGAAATGAATAAATAAAATATTTAAAAAAAAAAAAAAGACTGGCTGGAGAAATGGCTCAGTGGTTATTAAAGGCACTTGCTTGCAAAGTCTGATGACCTGGGTTTGATTCTTCAGTACACAAGTAAGCCAGAAATGGCATGTGACTGGACACTGTTCACAGCAGCAGAAAGCATCCATTTTCTCTAACTAGATATTAAAAGAAAGAAAGAAAGAACAAGACAGCCGGGCGTGGTGGCACACGCACTCAGGAGGCAGAGGTAGGAGGATCACCATGAGTTCAAGGCCACCCTGAGACTACATAGAGAAAGAACAAGACAAGACCAACAGAAATGAGACCTCTGCTCTAGAATCCAGGCCCCTTAGCTGCCTTGGAGTCTCCCCTAAGACATGGACATATGATCCTTCCAAAGGAACAGCCTCCAGGAAGAATGGAAATCTCTCCCTAGAGCACAGTCCCTAGGCCTGGCTAAGATGGAGTTCACAGCAAACACCCAGGTCTTCTCTCAAACCCTTCCGAGCCTGCTCAGAGCTGCCTTTGAAGGCTGCATTGGGGTCCTCCTGCCTTGCCAGATCCAGCTCCCTCTCCAGGGGTCCAAGCCAGGCATCTCCAATCTTGCAAGCAGAGAGATACAGAGAGAGATTGAGAGAGAGCATGTACCAGGGCCTCTAGCCACTGCAAATGAACTCCATGTGCCACTTTGTGCATCAGGCTTTATGTGGGTGCTTGGGAATTGACCCCGGATCATTAGGCTTTGCAGGCCTAAGGCAAGCACCTTAACAGCTGAGCCATTTCTCCAGCTTACTTTGATTTTTATTAGAAAGAGAACATTAGACAACCCTCTGTATTCAGTGCCTGCTGTTGGCAAGTAGCAGGTCCCACACTGTGGTACTTGGGAAAATCCAAGACCAGCTCCCAAGGTTCATTTTGGCAGACAAGAGTGTGGGGTTTTTAAAAGATACCATGCAGGCCACTAACTACCGGGTCTGGAGGTCAAATAGCTCCTAGTAATGACCCAAACTGGACGGTTCAAATTCTCCCAAAGACAAAACTACAAGTAAGCAAGTAACAGCTCCTCCATCCCAAGACTGGCCTTTCCTCCTCAGGGAATTAACTCCAGTTCCTGCCCTGCTCAGCTCAGCTGAGGCTTTGACCAGCCCCATGCGGACCAGAGCACCGTGAGGCTTCTTTGGTGGGGCCACCACACACAGGGGGCTATGCTTTTTGCACTCGCACCTGCCTGAGAAGAAAGTGAAAGACACGGGGTATCCTCAAGATCCAAAGTCCCAACAGATGCTGCCATACAGAAGCCACTCCCAATACTTACAAGAGCCGCCAGCTTTCATGACCCCAAACGGCTCCTGCCTTCCCATAGACTACTAAGATCCAGTAAGTGCTGACTTAAATGATGAAGAAACTCTCCATGCAAACAAAGACATGCTCGTCTTAGATGCTCAGGGCTCACTATAACCTGGGAGAGCGGGACATCTGGTGGGCCATGGGATACTGAGAACTGCCAAGAACCTCCCCCCAAAATCACGTGCCATTTGCTTTTTTTTAATTTTTTAGTCCTGAAAAAAAAATCCCATGGCTGTTTAAAAAGTGGCAGTCCTCTCTAAGCAGCAAGGCCCAGGAAGACTATGGTCAATGGCTGTTTCTTGGCACAACTCTGGGACCCCACCCCTCCCAAGCCTACCTAGACCCAACACATACAGACTGTCCAACCTCCATCACTGCCAGGCAGTCTTTACGGTGTTCAAACCCTGCTGTTTCACTCAAATGAGCAATCTTCTCAACCACAACACAATTTTATTACTATTGTTTCTTATGAGTCAGCCTGTGCGCTGATTCCTGACAGGCCAGTTTGAAGAACAGAATGAATGCTTTTTTTTTTTTTTATAATTATCTGCAATTTCCCTCTTAGCAACCAGTCAGCAATTGCAGCTCCAACAGGAAACTGGCAGAGTAAGTCACTCCACGTGGTGACTGGCAAGAGGCAGAGAGTACTGCTCAGCCAGGCCAGCTTGGATGGCTTCACTTAAGAATTAAGGGGAAGTAGAATGCCCATCGGGGGAGCCTGGGGTATCAAAAAGCCTGGACCCTCAATTACTGGGGTCTTCTCAAATGAATGAACCGCACCGTGGTTTCTGGAATGTGACCTTAGCCTAGAACTGCGGGGATGCTGGGAGGTGAGAGTCGAGATGTCTTTAAGTCGTAGGGACACGGGGGATGGACACAGGGATCTCGGAATACAGGGATGGGATCCCCCCCATCCCCACGGCTTGCACCTGCCCACCCAGCCGGGGTCCCCTTACTCACGCACGCAGAGGCAGGCCACGAGCTTGGCGGCCTCCTCGGGCACCGGGCAAGTGGGGAAGATGGGCTTAAGGAGGTAGGTGGCGAAGACCAGTGCCACGATGTACTGAGATGAGGGTCGGATGATGAGCAGTTCGATCCAGAGCTTGAGGAAGGCGGGCAGTGAGCCGTAGACCTCCAGCATGTAGGCGTAATCACCACCCGATTTGGTGATGGTGGTGCCCAGCTCGGCATAGCAGAGAGCGCCCACGATGGAGAAGACACCGCACACGGCCCACACCACCAGCGCCAACCCCGGAGAACCGGCTTCCTTGAGCACACCGGTGGGCGTCACGAAGATGCCCGAACCGATAATGGTACCCACGATGATGGCCACACCGTTGAGCAGCGTGATGTTGCGTTGCAGGGTCACGCCCTCCTCGCCCGCCGGGTCCACGCCGTCCACGCGCCGCGCCTCCAGCATCTTCTCCCGAGCCTGCTGCTCCTCCTCCGCGGACGCCGGGGCCGCCACCGCGCGCCGCTTCGCCCCCGAGCCCGCCATGCTTACACTCGTGCCAGCCGGCCCCCGGGGCCCGGACACGAGGCGTGCGCGCTGCCCAAGAGGACGCTGCTCTCCCCCACGAGCCACACACCAGCTGCGTCTGCGCCCGCGCCGGGCGCTCCGCCATTTATCCTTGCGTCCTCTGGCTCCGCCCACCTCTGCCGTAGCCCGCCCGCTAGGCCCCGCCCATCGCTGCAGTCATTGGTTGGATTCTGCAAGTCCCGCCCCCGTTCCGTAGGCTCAGCTCCTCGCCGCCAGTCGACCTGCTCCGCCCCTGGGACCCCCCGCCTCCCGGCCCGGCTGCGAGCACGTGTAGCCTCAGGCTGATCCGGCGGGCTGGGGATCCGCGCGGCTCCGTGGGTTGAGCGAGCCTCCAGATCCCCCACGTCGCGAGCGAGGGACGGGCCCGCGACGGTCCTCGGTGCTGGAAGGCAGCGTGGCCCGGTGATTGGGGCGAGCTCCTCCTGCCTCCCCTGGCCTGGGTGGAGGCAGGTGGTGCAAAGGACTTGGCCTGGGGCTGATGCACCGGATGGGTGGGGTGGGTGGGGTGCACGCCCGGCCCCCTGATGGGAACCCTAACACTGCCCCGGATGGGCAAAGAAGAGACACACCCCAGCTCCCTCTTGTCTGTTCATTGTATGCATCTCGTGGTCCAGGGCTGGCCTGGGGGATCGAGTCACAAGGGTGGATCCAAGCCGCTGGCAGAGCAAGAAAGAACAGGCAAGCCCTGGGTTCACATTGCCACCATATGCCAAGGGAGATCTCGTCAAAGCCCGGCCTTGTAGGGACCTAGCTTAGGAAGAGCAAGCAGGGGCCTGCAAATGCTCCCCAGAAGGCACCCCCAAATCTATCTGAGGACTTCAAAGGCAGGCTGCAGGGTAAAGGGGCTTTAACCTGTCGTTCTTGGGAAATCTTAGGAGGGCCTTAGGTGATAGGTGCCAGGTAACATGGTCAGAAGTCAGAAGAGGGCCTGCCGGATGACTCCATCACCCCAGGCCTGACAGCCTTGCTGATTGAGTTGATAGGTGCGCTGAGGGGGAGGGGGGGGAATGCTCTAGTCACATATCACTGTCAGACCAGAAAACCCCATGACCCCTTTCCTTCACCCCATAGTTCCCTTCTCTGTCCTAAAGGATCCTCTGGAAAGCTAACAAGCAGAAGTTCCGGAGGTCATGGATTAGGGAGGCTTAGGTCAAATTGAGCATTTAGCTCCCCTCCCCTTGCCCAGGGTGCACCTGTGAGGATGCAGAGCCTGAGTCCCCCTGTAAACTAATCTGCTTCCATGGTCCTGACATATGACCACAGTAGAAGGACACAACACGGGCACGCACGCTCACGCACACACACACAGAGCCACAAATACCCAGGCTGTCTGGTAGCCCCATCATGAATGAATCATTTATTCAGCCCAGAAATCCAAAGCATGTCACTTAAGCCCTCCACCCCACCGGTGCCCATCCCAGCATGAGAGCTGATCGTCTGTAATGTGAAATCTCTGAAGCAGCCAAAAGCCTAGGGGCCGAAAGGTCACACAAACATTAACTTGCAGCACTGTATATTGTCCAAATTGGTGGATTCTGGA
>PVHP010031789.1:0-14786 GCA_004024765.1 Zapus hudsonius | reverse complement strand
CAATCTATATCTTCTTCTGGGTGTGCCATTATCCAAAGAACGTTTCTGTATGGTTTATATCTAGATCTCTTAAATCTTGATTACTCCTCCTTCCACCCTTCCTTTACTCAATCCCCTCCCCTGACCCCACTTAGGCCATTGCACCCCCAGTACTCTGTTCATCTGCTTATATAGATACAATACCCTCCCCTTAAGTCTCCCCTCTCCTCCCTCCCTTCAAGCCTCTTTCTAGCTTACTGGCCTCTACTATGGACTCATGGTGATCTTCCTATCTCAGATTATAGATGTGAGCCACCATGCCTGTCCAGATGTGAATATTCTCGAACTCTGTGCTAAATCTGAGCTGTAGATAAACTGTGTTCTAGAGTGTGGAAGCAATTGGTTGTTGGCAAGTTGTGCTTTGTAGTGTGTGTTAGAAGAGGAAGACTACTTTGGAAGCATCTAAAACAGAGTAGGAATGAGTCTCTGAGGGCCCAGCTAAAGTCAGCAGGGAGGGACAGGTGAGGACATATTTATACATTCAGAAGAGACTAAGGAGCAAGAATTTTTCTTGAGATAAGGCACCAATAAAACACCAAAGTAGCCGGCATGGTGGCTCACGCTTTAATCCCAGCACTCGGGAGGCAGAAGTAGAAGGATCGACTTGAGCTCGAGACCACCATGAGACTACATAGTGAATTCCAGGTCAGCCTGGGCTAGAGCGAGACCCTTCCTTGAAAATAACAAAAACCACCCAAAACAACGAAACAACATAGTAATGATTCCACTAAAGTACAACTTGGAGATCCAATGAGCATTGGGCTTACTTACAGAGCATGGGTGGGGGGTTCTTTACAGTGTGGCAAGCCCAAAGCAGACCTGTCTCAACTCAGCATGACTTAGCTGCAGAAATGGAATGCCCTGGTCAGTCAATCTTCCACACACTCTCTCTGGCATCTGCCAAGACCGTAAGACCATGGGCAGCTGGGGCAGAATTCCATACAGCTGGCAGGAAGGTGCAGGATGGGGTGATTGAGAACTCAAGTGAGGGTCTAATGACCCTCCCGAACCCTTTCCATCTGTGAGGGAAGGTCAGTAGGCTCCATCTTGAGGGTCCTTTGGTAGTAGTCACAGCTGCTCTGATGAAGCCGCCTTAGTATTATTGGGTAGAGTTCTGCAAGTATATATATATATATATATATATATATATATGTAAATATATATATATGTAAATATATATATATACATATTTTGTTTTTTAAAAAAATATTTTATTCATTTTCAGGCAGAGAGAGAAAATTCTGTTTTTTGAGGTAGGGTCTCTCTAGCCCAGGCTGACCTGGAATTCACTGTGTCTCAGGATGGCCTTGAACTCATGGCGATCCTCCTACCTCTGCCTCCCAAGTACTGGGATTAAAGGCGTGCACCACCACGCCCAGCTAAGTATATGTTTTTTGAGATGTGTGGCTTTGAATTCCCGATCCTCCTGCTTCCACCTTCTAAACGCTAAAATGACAGACGTGTACCACTATGTCATTTAGGTGGTGATTGGGATGGAACACAGAGCTTCCAGTAGGTGGGCAGTCAATATGCCCAACTCTTCCAGCTTTTTTTTTGTTTTGTTTTTCGAGGTAGGGTCTAACTCTAGCCCAGGCTGACCTGGAATTCGCTATGTAGTTTCAGGATGGCCTCAAACTCAAGGTGATCCTACCTCTGCCTCCTCAATGCTGGGATTAAAGGTGTGAGCCACCACGCCCGGCTCCCTTATTTTTGAGACAGGTTGTTGCCTGGAACTTGCAGCAATCCTCCAGTCTCAACTTCCCGAGTGCTGAGATTACAAATGTGAGTTACCACACCCGAATACTAATATCAATTTTACGTAATTGGAACCTTAGGAAAAAAATATCAAAACCTACTGGAGTGGGTGTGGTGGTGCAGAGTTTTAATCCCAGCATAGGTAGGAGGATTGCTCTGAGTTCAAGGACACTGAGATTACATAGTGGATTCCAGGGGGATCCCTACCTCGAAAAAAACAAACAAAAAAACCTACTGGGAATTAATCTTATGTAAAAGGAGGCTGTAAACCAGTGCTTTCCTGGCTTCATCCTGAAAGCAGGCATGGATGGAAACGTGGGGTGCAGTGGGTTGGGAAGGCACACACTGGAAATCCAACACACTACTGACTTCTGGAACAAAGGTGTTCCCCTCAAGAAGTGTAACAAAGCCAAGCATCTGTCTCACACAGTTTATTTAACAATAGGTAATAAGAAATCAAATTTAACAGTCTATACAGTGATCCAAAGTTCATATTTATAAGTAATCAACTTTAATTGCATGATTTACAACAGTTGAGGGTTTTTGCTTTCTATTTTCAAGTTTTACAGAAAGTGTGTGTGTGGGAGGCTGGGGGGAGGGGGGAGGGGCAGAGTAAGGAAGAAAGCAAGCAAAGAAACCCCAGGGACATTTTGCATGTTAAAAATCATCCCACCGGAATCGTTTCTTACCCTCTTTTTATTTTTTTTCCTTTGTTAGATGTAAAAATAACAAAAAAATTCTCTCCAAGAAACAGAAACCACAATATATAATACATCAATTTGGCAGCTGCCCCTGTATATTTTGAAAAAGTCATTTTTTCTCTCTACATGTACAAATTATTTTAATACTTGAAGTTTTACGTTCAGACTGACGGAATAGAAAATTTTCTGGAGCACAAAAGTTGACTCGAGGGGAGGAAAGGGGGATTTTTTTTTAAACATTTTTAAAAGAATGAACATCTTTGCACCCAGAGAAAAAAATTGGTATTTTAATATATATATATATATTTATACATATATATATATAATGTAATTTTAAGTAACATTAACCCCTTTTGTCCTCTGGTTTTAGAAATGTTTATTTTAAATTCTTCCACAAAGTGAGGAAAATAGGGAGAAATGTCAACCATTTGCACCAGTAAATAATAACTATTAATATTACATATTTTCATTAATTTAAAAAAAATAATAAAACCTATTGGAGGTGCAAGGTAGGAGCATATGGTTGGCTTCAAACCTCAGCCTCCTCCCAGTGCACACTTGAACCACACACACAAGGGAAAAGGCTGGAGGTAACCAGCCATAACAAAAATATATTCTTTGTACTCTATTCTCCCTCAGGTTCATCTTGCATGTTTGCTTTAAACCACAAACGGCTACTGCACAGTTCTTACATGTTCCAAGGAAAATTGTCTTTTAGGCTAAGAAAGATTCAAAAAAATTGTTTTCAGTACAAAAAGTCTTGTTAAGAGAAAATAATTTTTTTGCTCCCAAAATACTACAAGGTGTCTCTAGTGTATGTCTAGTGTACTCTGTGAGAGGTTTGAATTCAAGTCTGAGTTATCACTGCTGAGTCCTAGGTCCGTGGCGCTTGCACCATGGAGATTTGCCATGCCTGGATTGCTAGCAAGCTGAGAAAGCATTGAATTCTGATCTGGGCTGGCAAAATGCCCTTGTTCCATGGGATTGGGGGCCTGGGCAGCTACCAGTCCAGGATGCGGGGAGCTGGTTTGTGGGGAAACGTGGTGTGGAGAAGGCTGAGGCTGCATCCTTGGGGATGGGCTGGAGTGGGGGGGCTGGGACTGTGGCCTTGGAGAAGGAACCGGCTGGGGAGAGCGCACTTGATTGGAGAGAGAATTGGGGATTTGCTGGCCTTGTAGGTGTGGGGACTGGGCTTGATTAGGGAGCATATGCTGTTGGGGGCTCATGGGGTTGGGCTGAGCAGGAGACCCCATCTGTTGTTGAAGAAGTCGCTGCTGATAGGCTTGTAGACTGGCTCCTGCCTCTGCCCCCAAGGCCTGGGGGAGCTGTCCCATCTGCCCCATGTTCCCTTGTTGCATCTGCTGCATGTGATGCTGCATCCGCTGCTGCTGCTGCTGCTGCGGGGGATAGCCAACTCCTTGGGGCTGTTGGAACTGGCTGTGGTTGGCCATTCCAGGGCCCAGTCCAGGCCCTACTCCTTGCTGCTGCTGCTGCTGCATCATCTGCTGCCGCCTCAAGATGTCTCGGAACTGTGAGGGCATGGTGCTGTGGTTCATGTTCATTTGCTGCGCTTGTGGGCTCATCCCTCCCATGGGTGGTTGTAGCTGCTGCTGCTGCTGCTGCTGCTGGGGTAGGCCAGCCCGCTGGACACCTGTCTGCATGGGATTCATGCTCTGCAAGGTTGGGTTGGAGTGGACACCCTGCTGACCAACAGGCATGGCAGGTGGCTGTAGCCCTGGCTGTCCCTGGGGCATGCCAGGCTGCCCAGGGAGGGGTTGTGGGTTAGAGTTGGCATACTTGGCAGCCCGCTGTTTGATGAACGCAGCCAACAGCTGGGGGTTGGCGTGAAGGATACTAAGCACCTGTTGCTGCTGTAAGGGAGAGCTGGGAGACCTGAGAGTCCGCAGGAGGCTTTGTAAGGCTTGTTGAGACACAGTGCCCGGTTTCAATGGGCTCACACCTACTTGACCCAATCCTGGTTGTGGAGCCATGTTCAAGGGCTGCCCGTGCTGGGCCACTGACATCATGGCTGGCCTTGGCATCCCAGACTGCAGTTGCTGGGGTTGAGGCAATCCTCCTTGTGCCCAGGGTGGTGGCGGTTGCTGCTGCATTCCTGCAGGACCCATCCCTGGTTCTAAATGCCCACTGGGACCTCTGGCCATAGGAGGTGGGTTCATGCCCATAGGGGCCATGGGAGTCATCTGGGGCATCTGATGCTGGATGGGCCTTTGAAAGATCTGTACATGGGCCATCTGGCGCTGCGTCTCGGCTGCTCTTTGGATCTGCATTGCCATTTCCACTGCTGCAGGCGGAGGCCCAGGAAGGGGAGGCTGAGCAGTCTGAGGGGGGGTTGGCGGGGTCACCTGACCTGCTGTCTTACCCTGGGACACGGGGCCAGCAGCTTGAGTCCTGGGCAAGTAGGGTGGCATGCTGTTGGGAGGGGTGGGCTGGGGCTGAGAGGTGGGCTGGGGCTGGGGTGTCTGTGGGGTAGCTGGCTGTTGGCCTGTGGGTGTGGTCGGAGTGGCTGGAGTTGGGGAGGGCAAGCCCTGCTGCTGCCCCACCACACCTGTCCGCTGCATGCTGGCCATCCTCCTTCGGAGCATTTGAGCCTGCTGAAGCCGGTGCTGAAGCTGTTGCTGCCGAAGCTTCTGCTTGATATTGAGGCAGAAGGGAACTGGGCACTTGTTCTCCTGGCAGTGCTTGGCATGGTAGCAGCAGAGGGCAATGAGCTGCTTGCAGATGGGGCAGCCACCATTGGTTTTCCGCTTGCAGCCCTTAGTATGTTGCACCACCCTCTTCATCTTCTGGCAGGAGGGCAGGGAGCAGTTGGCATTGCGGCACTGGCAGGCATGAACCAGAGACTGGATGCAGCGCTGGATGCTAAGGCGGCGAGAATCTCCTGGGCTCTGTGTGGCTGTAGCTTGCTGGTTGTTGCTCTCATCATCCAAGCCAAGACCGAGCTTCTCCATTTTGTGGTCATGATTTTTAGTGTTATAGCAGGTGATACACAAGTCGTAATCCTGTGGGGGAAAATTCAGAAGTGTATTTAAGTCACTCAAAGGCATTTTATATACATAGTCTGCTTGGTTTAGAAAAAAAAAGGTCCTTTTAAAATAAAAGCAGTCTCTCCAACTCTGTTACCAATATGAGGCCAGATCTATATAACCGCTCAGAAAACTGCAGCCCATGTAGCGTAGCCTGCCCTGCCCTGCCCTGCCCTGCCCTTCCTTCCCATACAGCACCTACCTCACAGACAGTGCAGTGCCAGCGTGTCTCCACATGGTGCTTGCACTCATTGCAGGTATAGACAAAGCGGTCCTGACTCTGTGTGTGCAGTTCCACCAGCATGCACATGGTAGACCACTGGGCTCTTCGAAGCGAAGAGAATTCTAGGTGTTTGTCCCTTGCAAGGGTGAGGAATGCATCTCGACCATCCATCAGATCACAGGGGATGAGAGGATCAGGATCAACTATGGGAGGCAGGGAGTTGGCAGCAGGGCCAGCAATGAGTCTGATCACGAAGAAGACCTGTCAACAGAAAAGCTTGTTCTGATCTGGACCAGTTGTGTCTTTGTGCCATAAAGGAGTCCCACTGTACTGCCCCAGGGTGGGCTGATGCAGGTTAGATTATGGCCATAACTCCCCCTGCTCTCCTAGAGGAGGAGTACAAGGGACCTAAACATCCCTTACCTATACTTCATTCAGCAATTCAGAAATAAGAGCAGTCCAGTTCAGGACCAGCATAGATGCCTAGACATTTTAACTCTAGGCAATCCATGGCTCAAACTGAACCCAAGTACAAAAAATAGAGACAATGCAAGATCACTGGCCTGGATTCTTTTTTTTTTTTTTTGTTGCTTTTTTGAGGTAGGGTCTCACTCTAGTCCAGGCTGACCTGGAATTCACTCTGTAGTCTCAGGGTGGCCTTGGATTCTTATTTGGGACATTTAGGACCAGATGTTCACTGGAAACACCAGGATACAGCCAACTTTCCTTTAAAAAATATATACATTTTTAGCCAGACATGGTGGCACAAGCCTTTAAGCCCAGCACTCAGGAGACAGAAGTAGGAGGATTGCTGTGAGTTCAAGGCCACCCTGAGACTACATAGTGAATTCCAGGACAGCCTGGACTAGAGAGAGACCCTACCTCGAAAAACCAAAAAAAAAATAAAAATAAAAAGAATCATGCCTTTAGTTTTTCCCCCATTGTTACTGCCACTTCCTCTAAGGACCTGATTAGGGTAAATCTGAGATTAGAGTAGAACTGCAATATGAAAAAAATGTTATTTTACCAATTATGATGTTTAAGGGAAATAAAAACCCATACTCCTATTTCCAACTACTTACAACAAGGAAGCATGTAACAAAGTAGCTTATTTTTTCCCCCCTTTTCTTCTCCAAGGTAGGGTTCTTGCTCTAGCCCAGGCTGACCTGGAATTCACTATGTAGTCATAGGCGATCCTCCTACCTCTACCTCCTGAGTGCTGGGATTAAAGGTGTGCGACACTACCCCCAGCTCCAAGTAACTCAGTTTTAATTTAGAAGAGGTTTTAAGTCCACATGAGTTTGTCTCTAATTCTCTTTAGTTCCTAATTCACTTTCTAAAAGGCTTATTGTTACCATCATTATTCTTTTCCCAAAGCACCATTATAAACTGGAATGGCCAAGGGAGTCCCCTAAGGAGCTTGATAAAACAAACAAAAAAAATATTCAATGCCCATAACCTTAACAAAATGAACAAAGGTCACAAACCTCTAAGAGGAATATAAACAGGACAATACAAACAAGGCTTATAAGTTTACTAAAGAAAACACTCCAATAAGCATGTTGATGTTCAGCACACACAGCTAAAGGAAACTGAACATTTCTTTCTTACAGTCTCCTTTCTTCCCTCTGAAGTCCTGGTAGTCTGGTACTCTCCTCATGAATGGCAGTTGGGGCAGGTAGATCTTTAGAACCTGGCCTGTCATACCATCCATCTTACCTCTTTATGCTTCTCCATGGTGGCATACAGTTTCTGAGACAAGTCATTAGACACATTAGGCATGCCAGGCTTCTTCTTATTGCCTCTACTTAGGCTGCTCTTGTTTTTGCTGGTTTTCTTATTATTCTTCTTTTTAGCATTTTTGCTGTCTCCTTTTGTCACCTAAAGAGCAAAACATAGGAGAAAAAAAAGTTAAGGGACTGACTGGAAGTAATACTTAAGGTAAAAAAAATTTCTTTGAAACTAGCAATTTTATTTCTTTCTCTTGTCACCTACTCTTTCCTTTTAAAGCTTTAAAATTATCTTTGTTTTGGGCTGGAGAGATGGCTCAGCGGTTAAGGTACTTGCTTCTAGTGCCTAAGGCCCTGGGTTCAATTCCCCAGGACCCACATAAACTAGACCCACAAGGTGGTGGCCCTGATGTGCTCTCTCTCTCTGTATCTCTCTACTCGAAAATGAATAAATAAAATATTAAAAAAAAGATTATCTTTGTTTTGAAGAGTCTTACTTTAGCCTAGACTGACCAGCAATTCATTTTGTACTTGCCCTCAATGTCTCATGATGAAAGCCTGACCATTAAGGCAAAGACTTTTTTTTTTTTTTTAAAGTATTTATTTGCAAGTGGGAGGAGGGTGAGGGAGAGAAAGAAGAGCAAAGAGAAAGAGGAGAAAGGGCACACCAAGACCTCTAGCGCCTGCAAACGAACTACAGATACATGTGCCACTTTGTACATCTGGCTTTATGTGGGTACTGGAGAACTGAACATAGTTTGTTGGGTTTTACAAGCAAGGGTCTTAACCGCTGAGCCATCTCTCTAGTCCGGTAATGACAATTAACTTTTTGTCTAAAATAGTCCTAGTTTTCAGACCCTGGTGATGGATGTATATATACCAGACCTGCAACAGTCAAAGAGGAGTTGCACAGGTAGTCAAGCATAAGTTACGGAAATGGGAACCCAGAAAGACTTGGTGTAATTTCCTTCCATTCACTATGTAATAATGATAATGGACACAATCCAACCTGGAAACCACTCAATTAATGAATTCAACTACATGTTATCAAAGTGTTTTGGTTCATTTTTAAATTTTGTAACAAGACCACATTTAACCCAGGCTGGCTTTGAACTGGATGTTACTGAGTCTGCTTCTCAAGTGCTGGGATTACAGATGCTTTTGTTTTGTTTTTTTCCATGCTTGAGAGTGAACTAAAGGGAAGCTCTGTGACAATGCTATTTAAGAACTGGACCACTAAGCCATACTACACTCCCAGCCCCAAATTGTTTAATAATATATCATGTAAGAGTGACTTTGTAAATCAGAATTCTAGATAAGATCTGGGGCAATAAGTGACTAGATTACTAAGCAGGGTTCTATATTGTCAACAGGCTAATACTGTCTTAGGACTGTTTCTGTAAAGCTCTTACAACCAGTTGTTTAAAAAAAAAATGGAACCAGGGAGGAGCTTAGTGGTAGGGCGCATCATCTAGACTCTTAGGTAATTTTTATTTAATCTTTCTCCAGTGTTTCTTCCCACTTCCTTTATCAGATTTTATTTCTCAGTGTCCAAGTCAGCATTTAGAATTATGTAACTTTTTGTTTGAGGCAGGGTCTCACTATGTGGCCCATGCTGACTTGAACTCTATCCGAATGAGATATAGAGTCCTGAGTTACAGGCATACATCATAAAAACTATAGCAACCTTCTTTGCCAGCCATTTCTTGAAAGTTTTAGCTCATTTTTGCATTAGATATTGAAATCAAAGTAGAAAATGGAAAGAAAAAGAACAAAAAAGCCCTTACATCAGTACTTTCATTGCTGGTGTTCTCTTCACGTTTTCTTTCTTCCTCTTCCTGTTCAAGTTCCTTAATGCTCTCTTCCAGAACATTGGGCCAGAAATCACCCTCAAAGTATGGCAACTCCTTTGCACTTGTTAATCGGTCTTCAGTAGCTTGTTTAAGAATATCCTATAAAAGCCACAAAGAAGAAGAAATAGCTATGCTGTCTTTTTTTTTTAAAGGTATGGTCTCACTTTAGCCCAGGCTGACCTGGAATTCCCTATGTAGTCTGAGGTTGGCCTTGAACTCATGAGGAAGCTGAGATTGGCCTTGAACTCATGAGGAGCCTTCCAAGTGCTGGGATCAAAGGTGTGCTATGTTGTCTTTAAAAAGCTCTCAAAGGCTAGCAGAACCTTTCTATCCCAGTCATGTGCTAGGGAAGCATTCAGTGTCAGAGCAATTCTCTTTGGTGCATTGAAGCAGTGGCCACCTAGTTGGTTTCAACTTTGTCTAGATTCATGAATGTTTAATGTATATATAAGAATAAATTATCGCTGGGCGTGGTGGCGGACGCCTTTAATCCCAGCACTCGGGAGGCAGAGGTAGGAAGATTGCCATGAGTTCAAGGCCATCTTGAGACTACACAGTGGATTAAAAGAATAAATTTTATGTTAGGACAGATTTCTTGACCTTTACAATTGTTTGAGACAGGTTTCATGCAGCTAAGACTGGCCTTGAATTCCTAACCCTCCTGCCTCAATCTCCCAAGTGCCAAGATTACAGGGGTGGACCACTTTTTTACTTGGAAAAATGTAAATAATAATATGCAGCATAATCATACCAATTCCACAGATTAAGTCTGGGCTAACACAAGGTGTATGACAGAAAACAGAGCAGCAAGATAGTACATGTCTATGCTCCAACTTACCTTGTAGTCGTGGACAATGCGCTCTGACACAGCCTTATCAAGCATTTTTTTATACCATTCCTGCAGGCGCTTGGGTTTGGGAATCTTCTGGTCAGGAGGATGGCAGTGGAAGATATAGTCATCCCCTTCACTTGGCGGACATGCCCAAATATGGCCTGTTGTATATCTAATAAAACAGAGAGAGGACCATCAGGAGAAGACAACATCTATTCTAACACTTTAACCCTGAGGCAGGGTATCACTGTAACCTAGGCTGACCTAGAATTCAATTTGTATTTCCAAGCTGGCCTTGAATTCACAGCAATCCTTTTACCTCAGCCTTTCTCATTCTGTGACAAAAGGAATGTGCCACCACGCCCAGCTTTACATTGTATTTTTCATGAGACAGTGTCTTACTATGTTGCCAAAACTGGTCCCAAATTCCTGGTCTCAAAGCATCCTAGAGTAGCTGCACACAGGTTTGCCCAGGTAGATGCTGCACTGGGAATCACATGACAGAGTAGCATAGAAATCAATGGTCCCTCTCAAGATACAAAGATGAGCAACCCAGCATCAGATCAAAACTCTTTATTTATATGTATGTGCATTTGTGCATGTATGGGCACACTAGGGCCCCTTGCCAATGCAAAAAGGAAGTACATTTGGCTTTGCGTGTGTGACTGTGAAACTGAACGTGAGCTGACAGCCTTTAACCACTGAGTGATCTGACTAGTCCTCCAAGTAAGTATGTATGTATGTATGTATGTATGTATGTATGTATGTATGTATGTATGTATGTGTGTGTGTGTGTATGCATGTATATATATATATACACAAACACATTTGAGAGACAGAGGAAGAGACAGACTGGGTGCAAGCAGGTCTTCTTGCTGCTCCAAACTTCAGACATATAGGCTACTTTGTGCAACTGGCTTTACTTGGGTACCAGGGAATTGAACCTGGGCTGGAAGGCTTCACAAGCAAGTGCCATTAACTGTTTAGCTATCTTCCCAGCCTTTCTTTCTTTTTATTTATTTATTTAAATAGTTTATTTATTCATTTTTCAAGCAGAGAGATACAGAGAGAGAGAGAGAGAGAGAGAGAGAGAGAGAGAGAGAGAGAGAGAGAGAGAGAGAGAGAACCAGGGCCACCACTTTGTGGGTCTGGCATATGTGGGTCCTGGGGAATTGAACCTGGGGCCTTAGGCACTGGAGGCAAGTGTCTTAACCGCTGAGCCATCTCTCCAGCCCAGCCTTTCTTAAATATATATTTTTATTTATATATATTTTATTTTATATATAATTATATATATATACACACACACCCTGTATCACTGTAACCTAGGCTGACCTAGAATTCAATTTGTAGTTCCAAGCTGGCCTCAAATTCACAGCAGAGAGATTGAGAATGGGCACAGCAGGGCCACTTATACTGAAAATGACCTCCAGACACATCTGTCACTCAGTGCATCTGGCTGTACATGGATATGGGGGAAATGAACCTGATAATTAGGCTTTGCAGGCAAGCGCCTTTAAATGCTGAGTCATCTCACCAGTTCCAAGACCAAAATTCTTAACCTACTGGATGGGCATGGTGACACAGGAAGACGTGGCAGCATAATGGTGAGTTCAAGACCACCTGGAGACAGAGGGAGATCCTACCACGGGGGTGGGGGGAGTGTTTGGGAACTGGGGAGATGGCTCAATCAAGGAAAGCAAGACCCTACCCCAGAAAAACAAAAACAATCTTAAACGTAGGCATAATCCAAGCACTAATGGTGGATATCACTGTGCAGCCTCTTTTGGGAGGCCATGACAGAACGTTGTGCATTTTGCTCAGAGGGAGAACTTGGGTCTTATCACCACATCTTAACTTTTAAGGCCAAAAGAAAGATTACACTACAAAAGAAGCCAGACCCATCATAATGAGGTTAAGTTAAAGTTGAAGTTAGGAGTTATCACTAACAGTGATAATGCAGTGAGCTAAGTGGTTAATTCTCCAGGATATATATGCTTCTGAGGGAAATGTGGGCCCTGTCTTCCACCTTGCTTGAGGCAGGATCTTGTTCTTCATGCTATTTGCTAGGCTGAAGCCAGGGAAGGCCCACTGGGAATATAGACACTATTCCTTCAGCACCCAGTTTTCCATGGATTCTGAATTAAGCAAGTACTTTATCTATTTAGCTATCATCCCAGCCCATTAAATTTAATGTTGGTTATTGTCTTGTATGTGTGTAGAGATAGCTTTTGACTTTGGAATTTGCATGTTCTAGCCTTGGGCCTCCCAAGTGCTGGGATTACAGGTGCCTATCACCAAATTCAGATTAGTTTTGGCCACCCTGAGACTACATAGTGAATTCCAGGTCAGCCTGGACTAGAGTGAGACTCTACCTCAAAAAACAAAAAAGATCAAGATTCTTGCCCTCAGATGAGTACCAATCAGCTTTCAAACTGTATATGGCTAACAAAATGGAAATAAACGACTGGTGGATATAGGCAAACATTTCCTTCCATTGGTAAAAATTTCATTTCCAGGTGTTCCAAGAAAGCTGAGATTATAGCGTCACTGGATCCAAATGAAGATGATAAAGCAAAAACACCTAGTGACACTCTTTAGGTTTCATCATAACACTGGGTTATTTTTAAAAGGCAGTCACTATTAATATGCTTACTTACCCTAATTTCTTGACATACTCTAAATATCCAATGAGAATTTCATGATAGACTGCAGTCCTCAAACATTTAGGACGGAAGAAATGAACACTATCGAGGTAAGATATATATACTCTCCTGTATTAAAAAAAGGAAAGTCACATCACACATGAGTTATTAAAAACACCTTTTCTCGGGCTAAAGAGATGGCTTAGCGGTTATAGCGCTTGCCTGCAACGCAGAAGGACCAGAGTTTGATTTCCTCCCTCCCTCTCTCTCTCTCTCTCTCTCTCTCTCTCTTCTCTCTCTCATAAATAAATAAATATTTTAAAAAACACAGTAACAACGAAAAAGACTTTCTAGAGCATTAAAAACAAAAACACCTTTCTCTTTCCTTACTGTCATTTGCAAGAACTGCGCATGGAAGTTCACTTAGCCTCTGGCTTCACTGAACTTCCTAACACCTAAAAGTGCTTGGTCACCATCACCTTTTTGCACTGTAAGCTATTCCACCTGCACACCCTTCCCCAACCTCATAACATAGTGAGGCTCTATAGTACGTTAGTCTACAGACCTACCTCTGGTTAGGTGGAGGGCAGTCAGAGCCGTACTCCTGAACATGCATACCAAAGAAGCACAAGTCAACACCATCAATCTCTTCGAAAGCAAAGAGGGCTTTGGTTCGGTAGGGAAAGGATTCTGCCATCTCTCCACTATCTACAAACCTACACCATTCAGATGGGGGATGGGGGAGAGAAGAACACATTTCATTCAGATTTGAATCACCAATTGGAACTGGGTAACCAATAGATGAACAGGGAAATGACTAGGTACCTTGCTTTCATGCCTGGTTTGACTTCCACAGTTTTGTCAGAAGCATGAACAACCCTAACAATGACCTCTCCTGATTCAGGGTGATTTTGTCGCCTTAGAAATTCATTCACACGATTCTCCAGAAAGGTGCCAAGCCTGGTAGATGGTAACCCTAGTGATATAAAAAATTAAAGTTACCATGGTGTGACCCTAGGTTCAATATCTAGTATCAAAGGAGTTATCAAGGTTCAAAGTTATCAAGACTCTTAGTCTTGAGGCTCAACTTCAAATCTCACTGCCTCACTCTTGGCAGGCTGAGGCAGGAAGATCTTGAAGGACAGCCTGGGCTACATTGTGAGAAGCAAAACAACAAAATTCTTCCCAAAGCCAAAGGGTAGCGGAATGGATTCTTCACTTTGTGAATTTGTGGAGCATACTAAGTCCAGGGAGAATCCTACTCCCCAGTATTAAGTTTAAACTTACTTTTAGCAGAAAACTTATTTTCTTTCCTGGTTCGTGCAGTTTTCTTTAAACAGCCATCACACACAAACCTAAAATGTAAACCAAGAGTTTGCTTACAAAACATAAAGAATTAAAATAACAGGTAATAAAAGCCATTATCCAAATTAAGTTAAAATTCAAAAGACAGTATGGTATAAGCATTTCTATACATATATGACAGTTAGTACAATCAATACACAAAGAGCTCTCTTCCCCTTTCTCTTTTTTTGTTTTTCGAGGTGGGTCTTGCTCTAGTCCAAGTTGACCTGGAATTCACTAAGTAGTCTAAAGGTGGCCCTCCTACCTCTGCATCCAAGTGCTGGGATTAAAGGCGTGAGTTACCATGCCTGGCTACAAAGAGCTTTTAAAAGTTACACACTGGGCTGAATAGATGGCTTAGCAGCAAAAGATACTTTTTGGAAAGTCTGAGGTCCCGGATTTGATTCACCAGTACCTACATAAAGCCAGATGCACAAGTGGTGCATGTGTCTAGTGTTCCTTTTACACTGGCACTAAGCCCTGGCATGCCCATTCCTATCCTCTCTCCCCCTCAATCCCTCCATCCCACTGCATGTATTTTTTAAATTCATGTATGTGTTTTGCTATGTTATTTTTAAAATATTTTATTTATTCATTTTCTTTTTTTTAAAGCTTTTTTT
>PVHP010031788.1:0-20778 GCA_004024765.1 Zapus hudsonius | reverse complement strand
TTTCTTTCTTTCTCTTTCTTTCTTTCTTTCTTTCTTTCTTTCTTTCTTTCTTTCTTTCTTTCTTTCTTTCTTTCTTTCTTTCTTTCTTTCTTTCTTTCTTTCTTTCTTTCTTTCTTTCTTTCTTTCTTTCTTTCTTTCTTTCTTTCTTTCTTTCTTTCTTTCTTTCTTTCTTTCTTTCTTTCTTTCTTTCTTTCGAGCCGGGCGTGGTGGTGCACGCCTTTAATCCCAGCACTCGGGAGGCAGAGGTAGGAGGATCACCATGGGTTCGAGGCCACCCTGAGACTACATAGTGAATTCCAGGTCAGCCTGGGTTAGAGCGAGACCCTACCTCGAAAAACCAAAAAATAAAAAATAAAAATTCTTTCTTTCTTTCTTTCTTTCTTTCTTTCTTTCTTTCTTTCTTTCTTTCTTTCTTTCTTTCTTTCTTTCTTCCTTCCTTCCTTCCTTCCTTCCTTCCTTCCTTTCCTTTTTCTTTCTTCATATGAAGCCCAAGCTGGCCCTCCCTATGTACCCAAGGCTTGCTTTGAACTACTGATCCTTCTGCCTCCTCCTCCTCCTAACTGCTGGTACTGAAAGCATGCACCACCACACCCAGCTAAGACTTTTTCTCCACTTTTATCAGCAGATAATAATTGCACAAAATAATAGATGTCACTCTAGCATTTTCGAACAATGCACATGATGAATTTTGATCCTATCAGCCCACCATCCTCACTTATTCTTATCCCCTTCTTTGTCTTAATTGTACCTCTTCTACTTCCATCATCCTCCCCAGCCTGACTAGGTACCACATATGAGAGAAACAATAAAACATTCATCTTTAAAGCAATGTTTGATTATCCTAACTAGGAGATTATCACCTGGCAGGCTGAAGCCAAAGACCGAACTAAGCATCTCACAATGCACAGGACAGCACCTCACAACAGAGAATTATCTAGTCCAAAATGCCAACAGTGCTGAGGCTGAGGAAATCTGCCTCCGAATAAGCCTGGCCATCTGGAGGCACTAAAAGTGGTAGCTATTAAAATATAATTATTGTCTCTTTCCACTTACACACACTAGTATATATTTAGAAAATCTAGAAGCTATGACACATTATGGGTGGCTACAATCTCCTCAGTGTGCCTCCCATTGAAGATTCCTCTTGTCTCCCTTGCAAGGATGCAGCTCTGCAACAGCTTTGAACAACAAAACGTGGTATAAGCAATATTATGTCAGCTTGTGATACAAGCAGTTGTTATTTCTGCCTTTTGGATAAACCTTCTTTGAGATCCCTGAGCTACTGTGTCCCTAGCCTCTCTTCCTGAGACCAGCATATTGGAGATTCAGTTTGTAGGTGACCTTATGGACAGTTCCACTGTAGCCCATCCTTCCAGCCACCCCTGCTCAATAATCATCGAGAACAGTTCATCCTTTGAATGAAGCCCACCGTTGAAGTGTTACAGTTAGCACATTGGGGAGTATTGTGCGGTTGGGTCTCACTGGAATTCCTGCTCCACAAAATTGAGATATGTAATAAAATGCTCATATTTTAAACTATAATGTGTTGGAGTAATTTTTGTGCCAATATTGACCAAACAGAAATATAGGATGTTCTCAGGTACTTTAGAATGCTTTGATAAGAGAAGACTCTATAAATCAAAAAGATAATAAAAAAACACCAAATATTTATACATTTCATGGAGTGGAAGTCACTGAATTATTGGGTTCAATTACAGAATGAAAAGATCTTTCCACTTGAGTAACTTTTGGCAAGTTTCTTAACCTCATGTGTGGCATTTAATAGTGCTTTTTCATTCAACGTGGCCCAGAGAAGCCACAAGGTCAGAATAACACACATTTGAGCATTGAGATCTTTAACAACATATGTGAAAACTAACAGTGGCCCAATGAAGTTATTCAAGACACTCAGTGAGGAGATACTCATGAAAGTGTCTAATGTATATAATGACAAATAATTTACATTTGTTAGGGCTTGATTTTTTTTGAATGTTCTGGGTTGGGTGTGTGTATGTGTGAGTGTGTGTGGGAGGGGGCATCATGCATGTACCATGGGATGTGTTGACACTCAGAGGACAGCTTTTGGGTGTCTCTCCTGTGCCTCATTTGAGGCAGGGTCACTTGTTCACTGCTCCACTCACCAAGTTATCTGGTCCAACACTCCTAGTGGTGGATTCTTTTGTCTTCACCTCCATGCTCACCATAGACACCTTGAGATTACGTATGCCTGCCACAGCGCCCTGTTTTCCATGGGATTTGGGGATTTGAACTCAGTAACTCATGTGTGTGCACCAAGTGCTTTCTCCACTGAGCCATCTCCCCCACTCTCTTTTTTGAGTTTCAATACTCTCAGAAGGTTAGATTGATAAGGATTAACAAGAACTTGAGGAAAGTTCACTTGAGACAAAACTTGAGGTAAATTATGAATCGCTCTAATACTGAATTGTATTTTGCAATAATACAGGTAGCATGCTAATTTGCCATTGTTTTATAGTGGAACAGGTATGAGTGACAATTCTATCTGATAAGTGGCCTCAGTAACTATCCTCAAGATATTTGCTCATGGGCTTGGGTTAGTTTAAAAATTAGAATAGGGAAAGAACGAGATTGTAACTATACATTATAAAAGACAGAAATTCCAGTGATGGACATTGATTAGCCAGGGAAAACCTCTGGAGCAGAGTCTAATGAAATGGACCTAGAAGTTCTACCCCAGCATTGAAAGTCCTGATGAAAGTCCTGCTTCAGGTTTGCATCTATAATAGTTCAGGGCTCAAAGTGGGGTGGTACTTGCATCTGGGAAGAAAGTGGCTGCATATCACCATCAAAGTCTTACCAGGTATACTATGAGACCTTCTTTGAAAAGAGAAATGTCTTCAGTCCATGAGAAGAGTGGGGAGCCAGAAGGCTGGAGTTGTGGTAAATACCAGCATTGTCTGACCTGGAGGATCTGCAAGGAGCTGCGAGCGGTTAGTGATGGAGAATCAGGGCAGCCGGAATGATATCTCTCCAATGCTAAGGCGGCCTAAAGCATGAGGGAGATGGAAATCATGACAGAAATTTTAAAAAATGGAGATAAATGAGAATATAAAATTAGGACCCTGAATTTGTATCAACAGATTGATGAAACCTGAAGACATTTGACTTATAGAGAAATAATAATGAAAAATAACCTTGAACTGTGAATGCCTCATTATTGAAATTCTGTCATTTGCATGGTCATAACCTGCTCAAGGGAGTGGTGAAAAAGTCTCAGACAAGTTGGATATGATGGCGCATGCCTTTTCTCCAAGCCCTCAGGAGGCAGAGGTAAGATGATCGCTGTGAGTTTGAGGCGAGTGTTAGATAATACAGTGAGTGCCAGGTCAGCCTGGGCTACAGTGAGATCCTATCACAAAAAGAACCAATAAAAAGTCTCACACAGAATGTTTATGTTCCTTCCAACTCTAGGTGCACATGTTGTGTCTCTTGTTTCAAGAAGGTAATGGGGGGCTCTGGGAATCTGGGCAGATGCAGCTCCATGGTTTCTTAGAGAGTTGTGGATTAGCTCATGAATCATCTGTTAGGAACTTACTCATTAAACATCTGTGGGGAATTTACTTTTTATATGCTACAGTGTTATGGTTTAATATAAAATATCTTCTCACAGGCTCAAGAGTTGAATGCTTGGTTCCTAGCTACTGGCACTATTTTGGGAGGTTCTGGAAATGCCAGGAAGTAGAGTCTAACAGGGGTCAGTAGGTCATTGGGGGTGTATCTTTGAGTGTCATGCTTGATCCCTAGTAGTTTTCTCCCTCTTTCTTTCTTCGGGCCATCATGAGGTGAACTGCTCTGCTCAGCCGTGCCCTCCCTGCCATGAAGAAACCATGAGCAAGAATGAATCATTCCTCCATTAAATTATTTCTCTCAAAAATATTCATCACAGCCATGAGAAAAATAATTAACACAGACACCTTAAATACATATGTTAAAAACCTGTACTCTGATATAATGAAATTGTGGGGCCTCTAAGAGGTCATTCATGAAGATAGCGCCGTAATGAACAGAAGTAGAACCTTCATAAGAAGAAGCCAGAGATTTCACCAACTCTCCACTTGCCATTTTAGTACATCGGAAGCAATTGGCAATCTGCCAACTTCTGGCCCACACCAGAACCAAAATGTGCTGTGTCTTGTTTCCCAACTTCAAGACTTCACAACTGTGACTTTTAAAAAGTCATTGGTAAGTCACCAATCTTAGCCTGGGTAGACTAAGACATTGGAACAGATAAAAACATGAATACTGTAGGAAGAAAAAAATATAACATATGTAGATCAAATAGCTGAAATAATGGTGTTTTGCCTCCAGCTGAGGATACATCCTGACTTCTGCATTGCTTCACAGTAATGAACTAGCCCAGGTTGAGCCCAATGCCATGTCTTCCTGGGTCTTTCTATATTATGAATTCTGCCAGTCATTAACTCACTCCTCTGTTGTGGGGATGTGGAATGTCCCCCATAGACCTGTGTATTTGAATGTTTGATCAGTAGTTGGTAATGTTGCTTGGGAAGTTTTTTTTTTTATCCTTTAAGAAGTAGAGTCCTGCTGGAGGAAGTGTGTTATGAGAAACACACATTCAGAAGGTGTAGTCAAGCACTGCTTGATGTTCTTGGTCTGTACTTCCTCTTTGATGATGGGATGACATGGTGCCTGGCAGTCTGCACCTGCCAAACTTTCCATCCTCTGATAAAATATTCCCTCAGAACTGTAAGCTGAAATCAACCCTTTCCTTGCTTGAGCTGTTTCTGGTTGGGTGTTTGGTCCCAGAAAGAGGAAGTAAGTGAAATACTTAGTATATGATGCTCATCTTCATTTCATCACAAAGGCATCTTTCCTGGACACTCTGTCTATTTCTTTGCTCCTGGGTGAATGAAGAGCAAAGTGTAATTGGGGGACAAATCTTGGGATTGTTAATAAGCAAGCAGAGACATCAACTCTCACTACAGTAATTGAACAATTTTATGACCTGGGTGAATTTGAAAAACTTTCTGAAACTTTCTGTTTCCTGAGAAATGAGGATACCCTAGGGAGAGGGACAGAGGGATGCCAGACGACTCTGAAATACACTTTGGATGTCTTTAGATAGATGGATCATTATCAACTTCCCTAGTCTAACCCAAAAAGACACCATTTGGAATTCAGTATCACTATGGAAGTCAGAATCACCAACGGCTCTTGAAATTTATTCTTTCAAAGACTTGTGTTGAGTAATCGTAGGGTAAGAAACTCCAAGATACTGGAGCACATAAACAAAGAAGATGAATATGGCTTGGACCTAAGTAGGCTTTCTCAATACCCGCTGAAGTTCTAAAGGAGGAGAGGAGATAAGAGACTAGCATGTGAATTTCTTCTTTCTACAGTGTTCAAAAAATATTTTATTTGAACTTCCAAAGACTATGAGGTAAAAGCAATAGATTATTAACTGCTACTTCAAGTTCACAGGTGACAACACTAAGTCTGAGAGAGGTTCCACACTTAACTCCTGTTTCATGTGCAAGATTTTGGGTAAGAGAACACACACCACCAGTATGTATTGTGTCTATCCCTTGCTTCTGAACTTCACAATAATGGCACAATTATTGGGTTAGTGGAAAGATCTAGTATTTTCTACAATGGCAAGTATATTCTATGGAAATAAAAAAAAAAGATTGCATTTCATCATTACAACCCTTCAGAAAGTGATCATTACTTCTGATTTTCTTTATTCTTTACCAAAATCCTTGAGAGAGTAATTAGAATTTCTAATTTATTATCAATTTACCAAAAAAAAGAGGGTCAGCTAGTCACTGTGTCAAGTTATACAGTAAGAAACTAGGAGAGCCAGGACTTGAACCCTGGTATTCTATCCACAGGCGGTGCTTCTTCTTTCCAAGGACCCTCATGTACCTCCAGCAACTCTTACCATTGTGCTGCTACATATCCGAAATGACTTTCCCTTCACCATTCTCAGCAGAAAAAGGCTTTTCAGCAGAAAAAGACTTCACACAATGGCAGGTCTTAGGCCCACTGGCATTTCTTTTTGCTCTATTAATTTAGTTCTTAAAGAAAAAAAAGGAAAGAAGAGGTTACAGTGAGAAGTTTTGCCAAAGGAAGGGAAGCGACACCCTTAGCCAGCTGTGACCAATGATCCGTTATTCATGTGCTACCTGGGCCACATCAATCCTCACCTGCTGGAGACTGACTCTCATTCCCATCCATCCTTTCTGTAGATGTTTAAAGAAAGTCTGTCAGTCTAGTTCTGCCTAACAGGAAGCCCTTGCTCCACTCTAGTCAGATTCAGAAAGAAGAAAATCTTGTCTATCTCAATATCGCCTGAAAAATATTGTTGTTGCTGGTGTTAACTGTAGACAAATTTCAGTGTATTCCAAAATTTGTGATTTCTTCAGAGAGATCTCAAGCAACCTGGAAGGAAGTAAAGTAAAAGAAAAAGCTGAACAAGCGAGCAAGTGAGCAGTTTTAAATTCCACCTGAACTGGCAGAGATGACTTTGATGGGGACATACATAAAAGGGACCTAGAGGAAAGATCTTGTTGACCAAAGGGGGGGAAAAGCATACTAAAAAACATTAAATATGGAAGCTGTCCATTTTTCTGCCTACAGTTATGAAGATCAACCAAGTGTCTTTCTGCTGACAGGTTTAGTAACTTCAAGCATGAAAACATTTCCCAACTATGGACTGTTTTCAAGGTTCCGATTTAGATCCATCCTCACCTGCTATAGTCTTTCATTTCTAAATTTCATTTATTATTCATTTCATTTCAGTTTCTAAAAAAGGATTTACTCGATTAGATAACTGAAGTACAATAGCTAATAAATGGAAGAGTCTGGAATGTAGATTGCAACTCTCAACTCTTTCACTAGAAATGTGGCCAGCAGAACACTCCCAGACATGGGGAGGCATTATGTAATGTATTAGTAGTGTTCGTGGCCACTAGTAGCCCTTAGCAACCGGGGCATTTAAAGGAGATGTTCAGGTCAAGACTGTCAGTAACTAAAATGAATCAGAATTAGGATGATGAGAATAAAATTGGTTTAGTTCAAAGCAGGCAACCCTTGCGCTTAATGACTGCATACTGAAAACCATTGCAGATGGGCACCTGAGAACTCTCCATTGTGAGCTCATAGGTGGAAGTGGCCTCAAATATGTGGAGATAGGTTGAGTCTTCTGTCGAAAGATATAGTCATCATAAGAGGAGGCAGGAAAAGTCATCCATGTCAAGGAAAAAGAGAAATGACTTCAACAAGTATTGGCTGAAGGTTTTAGCAATGCTACAGAGGAGGAATTGAGATAGCCGATACTGGATTCATACTTTATTCATCTTGTAACTGCCTCTTTCACCTTGAATTTGAACAGGCAAGAACAACCAATAACTCACCTCAAAGCTCTTTTTTCCTATTGCATACAAAATCTAGTTGTATAAATGCATAAATATATCTGGCATTTTTGTCCTCTAAGTATTTATGTTTATGTCCATATATTAATGTGACTCTCACTTGGGGTTAAAGTAGCTTCTCATTTCAGATGGTGGTGACAAATGGGGAGACTAAAAACTCATCAAAGTACTGAGAGGAAGTGACAGTTTGAATGTTCAGAACTAAATGAGACATTTCCATCACACCCTCTATGGCTCGGGAATCATTGCAGAAGAGGCGGCAGAAGGAACTTAAGAGCCAAAGGATAGGAGGAGTGCTTTGGAATGTTGTCTTCCAGACACAAAGTGGTGCTGTATTCATGACCTCACAATGGCTGACATTACCTGCACACGACTTCTGTAATATTGGGCCTCTCCACATCTTGTCATGGATAATGGAGGAGGGCTAAAAATGACCTCAAAGTAGAAGAGGGACTACTTAAAAATAGTTGTTTCACTGGAGGGAGGATGGAAAAAGGAAGACACAGAGAAGAAAATATGATCAGGGTACATTGTGTCTAAGAATGGAGGTTAATATAAAGAATAAAATAACTGGTTTTTATTTTATGTGTCACCTCACATATGCTTACATATATGCACATACATAAAGACTGTGTGTTTAAGTATATGCATATGTACTTGTAAAATGGGGATGAGGTGGGAGTGACCCTCTATTGTATTATTTAAGCTCTGGGCTGAAGAATCCATCAAGATATTACTAAGAGGTCAAAATGACAGAGAGTGGATCGGCCCTTCATTTGAATTCTCTTTGGAAGCTTGATGGGTCAAGAGTAGTCTGTCTACCAGGATAAGTCCTGTTTGGCTATGTTAACCCTTTGGCCATTCAAAGAAACAGCAGTCAATCAGAAGTTGCTTGGTTTTGCTGGTTAAAGATTAATGTTGAAGCGAGATTGGAGGTTTCAAGACCTGAGTGGATTTGTGGTCCCATCACTGGTTGATAAGAACATCAGAGTTCAGGGTAAGGGAATCAGAATAGCTTCTGACAATAATTGATTTTTAGTCTTGAAAGACATGATAATGGAAGGCAGAAAGTTCCAAAGTCAAGACAAATAATTGTGGGTTCCAACATGGTTCAGCTACCTACAATTTTAGCCGTCTTTACTAAATTAATTAATCTTTCTCTGTATCACATTATAATCAATGACATGTGAATATTATTGTAGTAAGGAAAGGTAAATTGGCATATATGTATGTAGCATATAATATTATTTTTTATTTTATACTGTTTCTTATTCATGGATGGCAATTATATATATAATGTCTCTCTATGTTTCTAATTCCTTTTAAATTAATTTTTTGCATGTGCGTGTGTGTGGTATGCAAGCACATATGTATGCAGGTTTGTATGTTTGTGAGCACACCTCTGTATGTGTGGGGGACACCTTCACATGTGTGCACATGCCTGTGGATGTTCCAGGTTCAGTGGGTGTTTTTGTCAATCTGGTTCCACCTCATTATTACATTTTTTTTCTTGTGGGTGTGTGCATGTGTGCATGTATGTGGTGTGTGTGTGTGGTGTATGCATTTGTATGTGTTTATGTGCTCTTATACTTTCCCTTATGTCCTCTGTGGCAGGCATGGCTGGAGTGGAATGTCCTGTGACATGCTGCCTGGTCCTGTTTTGAGCCTGAGCAGAGCCTCTTTTTTTTTACTGGCCCTAGAGAAATTCATGTTAGGCACACTGAAGATTTGAACTGGTGGTCTCATGCTTGTTCAGGAAGCACTTAAGTGTTAAGCCATCTTATATATTGTGATGGTTTGATCCAGGTGTCTCCCACAAACGAATGTGTTCTGAATGTTCAATCTCCAGCTGAAGGCAGTTTTGGAATGGAACCTTGTTGGAGGTGTGTTGTTGGGGGCGGTCTTATGGGGGTTATAGCCAGCTTTTCCTTGCCAGTGTTTGGCATACATTCCTGCTCCTGTTGTCCACTTGATGTTGTCCAGGAGGTGATGTCTACCCTCTGCTTGTGCCATCATTTTCCCTGCCATCTTGGAATTTCCCTTTGAGTCCATAGCCAAAATAAACTCATTCCTCCACATGCTGCTGATTGGCTGGGTTCTTTCTGCACAGCAAGAGAATGCTGTCTACAACAGTTTTGGTACCAGAGAGTAGGATCAGACTTTGCTGTTGGAGCCCTGATTCTGTAGCTTTGGCCTTTTGCAACTGATATGCAGCAGGAGGAATGTGGATGGATTTCAAACTTCAGCCTAAGAGATGCCTTGCGGTGCTATAAGTACAGCTTGATGGACCATTCTGGTCAGAGTTGAAAAACCTGAATGCAGTGAGAATTATGGAATGTGAGGTATGGCTTACCATGTGAGAAATAGCTTTTCTGGGAAAAAAAAAACTGTTTCTTTTCTAGAAACAGTTCATGTGAGAGGCTTGCTGCATTTGGCCTGCCTGTGTTCTGATAACTTGTGCAGTGTTGCATTGCATAAAAATGGACTGGTGTGAGCAGAAGGAGATGGCACAGAAAGCAAAAAATAAAAAATAAAAAAAATAAAAATCTTTGAGCCCAAACTGCTTTCTATTCATCTGCAATTGTTTGAAAGATTACAACCAATGATATTGGGCCAGGTGATCTGCATTGGGACAGCAGGGAGAATGCAGAGAGTCCTTTGAAGTAGGGGGTTTGAATGTTGTTTTCTTGCTCTTCAAAGTTGGCTTTATTTTTCCACCCAGATTAACAAACTGGTAGTTCACCTGGTATTATGGAGAATGACA
This sequence comes from Zapus hudsonius, assembly GCA_004024765.1. NCBI lineage: Eukaryota > Metazoa > Chordata > Mammalia > Rodentia > Dipodidae > Zapus > Zapus hudsonius. Next base: position 10,581 of record PVHP010031788.1, on the reverse strand, counting down.
AATGCAGGAAGAGAGGGTCATTGGATTTGCAATCCAGTTTTGTTTTTAAAAAAACAGCATGGGCAGTGTGAAGCAGGCATGTTGGATTGCCTGTGTGGAGGCCCAATGAAGCCTTGAGGATGAACCTTGGGTTACAGTGGAGACCCAGAGAATTTCCAGGACTATGGGATGGCTACCGAGGAGAGCTACCAGCATTGGATGGAGTTTTCCGGGACAGTGAGTAGCCTAGCTGGAGAGGTGGAATTGGAACTCCAAGAGACCCATTACTGGTTATTATCAGACTTGGCGTTAGAGTTTGATATTTGCTCTATCTGTTTTAAATCTTTTATTGGTTCAATCTGACTTTGCTATGCCCACCCAATGATATCTTTTGCAGTGTGAATGTTCTGTACCATTATGTTTTTTGTTTGTTTTGTTTTTGGTATTATGGCTAAATTGAAAGAAAAACTGTGGGGACTTTTGGAGTTGAGCTGAATGCATTGCATTTTACATTGTGCATGATTATTAGTATGTAGGGGGCAGGGGCAGATTGTGAAAGTTTGATCCAGGTGTCCCCACAAATGAACATATCCTGAATGCTTATTCTCCAGCTGATGGCAGTTTGGGTATTGGAACCTTGTTGGAACTCTATTGTTGGGGCCGGCTTATGGGGGCCATAGTCACCTTCTCCTTGCAGGTATTTGGTACACCCTTCTGCTGCTGGTACACGCTGCTGTTGTCCACCTGATATTAGCCAGGAGGTGATGTCCACCCTCTGTACTACCATCATTTGCACTGTCATGATGAAGTTTCCCCTCAAATCTGTCAGCCAAAATACATGCATTCCTCCAAAAGCTGCTTTTGTTTGGGTTCTTTTCCTTGCAGCAATAAGGAAGCTGGCTATAACACACACACACACACACACACACACACACACACACACACATTCAAAACTTTGTATGAACAAATCATGTGTTGGTACTCCTCCCTACCCTCATTCCATTGAGGGCCCTCCTCCATGGGGTTGCTGGTATGAACTGAAGGGTTATGGGCTATGAGTTGTGTGAGCAGCAGTCTGTCATTGGGTAGTGGTTGGGGGGACATCTTGGCTCATAAAATCTTTCTGCCCCCTCTTCCACTAAATTCCCTGAGCCATGGTGGGTATGTTTTAAGTCTGCTGCAGTGTTGAGCTCTTAGCAGCTTCTGGATTTCTGTCTTGGTACATTTTGAGTATCTTCAATGTCTGTCTCTAGCACCCTGGCACAGGTTGTCAGGCTTTCTGTGAAAGCAACACTCCTGCTCATCTCTCCAATTCCTCTGTGGTTTCACCTGGGCCCTAGCTGGTATGTAAGGGTTTCTCCACCTTATTTTTTGAAACAAGTTCTCTTTCTAAACCTGAATCTCACCTATTTCAGCTAAACTAGCCAGCCAGTGAGTCCCAGAAGTCCTCCTGTCTCTGCCTCTTCAATGTTGAAATTACAGATATTTCTTGACATATCTCACTTTTATATGGGTTCAGGGGATTTGAACTCACATCCCAATCCTTGCATGGTATGAACTTTAGTGACTGAGTCACCTCCCCAGATGGCTTCTAATTATATCTTTCTAATCTACATCTATCATCTATCTATTTGTCTATAACCTATTTATCTATCCTCTATCTATTTCTATCTACCATCTATCTACCTATTATCTATCTCTCATCTATTTGTCATCTATCTGTCTTCTATCTTCATCCAACTATGTGGGCTAAAATTCAATCTGCTCTGTTTCCCAGAAGACTGTGAAGTAATGAGCAAGCATTACTTCTATGATTATTGAGTCATAAATTTTGAAAATGGGAAGTACAGTAGTTGATGAGAAGGCAAAACTGTGTTATTTTTGAAGATTAGCTTCTACATTTAATAATTAAAAATAGAATTTCTGATCTGGGCATGGCGGCACACACCTTTAATCCCAGCACTTGGGAAGCAGAGGTAGGGGGATCGCTGTGAGTTCAAGGCCACCCTAAGACTACATGTGGAATTCAAGGTCAGCCTGTGCTAGAGCAAGAACCTCTCTTGAAAAACAAAAACCAAACAGAAAAGAATTTCTGTGTCCTATGATATTAAAAACGTCAAATATTTTTTTAATTTAATGTAATCTACAAAACCATTGCATACATCTTCTAGATTCATTGTTTAAGAATTCACATATATTTTCCAAAAATTCAACTTATAAATATTTATTGATTTTTCCAAGGGAGATCATTATTGAGACTGTCAAAATCATTACATGTTACCTCAGACAAGAAAAATAATGTTAACTGTGATCACAATGAAATGTATGAAAAGCATATATAAATGGGTCAAGGTATAACAATATTGAACATATTGTAACAACTACTGAGTCAGTTGAAATACAATGTACAGTTGGCTGGGAATCTCATTGAGGAAGCCTAATTCTGAGATGTGTTGCTCACACTGCCACATATTCTCTGATCATACCTTTAAGCTTTTGTTTATCTATTTAGTTAGTTTGTTGGGCAACATGTTAAATGCCAGCCTTATTTATTCATTGGTTCATTTATTCATTGATTCAACCTCTACTGGGAGTTTGGTACATTACCAGCAATGCTGTGTTCTGTAGGCACAATGTAAACTAATCCAAACTCTATAAAAAGAAGTTTATGATCCAATATACATGAGTGTGGAGGCTGTATAAACATGTAGGCAATTATAATATGGTTTATAACATGCACAACACTGTGATACACTGACCATTTTGGAGGGCCAATTACCCCAGATCAGGAATCTGGCAAGGGTTTCTAGAGGAAATAACACTTAAGGTAGAAATTTCAAAGTATGTAGGCCATTTACAGAGGAAATTGGATGTTAGTATTTTAGGTAGAGGGAACTGCATTTAAAACAAACCAGAAACAGAAGAATGAGAAACATTTAGAGTAGCAAATGGAGTCTGGCAGGGCATATTAGACACTGTGGTAAAGGTCCTTTTGAGGAGCATCCCACCAGTGATGGAGGAAGGTCTGCATCATGGTATCAGAGGGATTTGTGCTGACTCATTATACAGTGAGTATGAAGAGTTCTGTGGGGATAAAGGGTGAGACAACTTTTCCCACCTGCTCGATCACAAGCTCCTTGAAGCCAGAGGTCATATCTTGTGGAAATTGTATATTTTCCATTTTTTCAGCTAGCAGTAGGTACTCTTTGAGTGCTGTGTACATTTCTGGTTTAACATTTCTTATTGCAGTGACTCTGGGAGGCTAGAGCAGAAGCTGATCAACTAGAGTGTGGGGTGTTGTAGTGGCAGGTCGGGTCAGATACTGGCAACACAAGATATGACCACGACTTAGGATAGCATTTAATTAATTCATTTTTATATTCATTTATTGATACTGGCCACCAATGCTCTGTGCTTTTTATTAAACTCTGTTGGATGAACAGATTAATAGCTACCATTTTCATCCTTGGCCAAGCTGGGCATGGAGTAAAGAGACAGAGATGTAAACATAGTATTAGATCAAAGTGGCGTGAGACTTTCTGTCAAGCATAAGATACTAAGAAGCAAAGACGGAGAAGGGGTGATCTTGGTGGTTGGGGTGATCTTGGTGGTGACTGTCCTTCCGTTAGTCCTTGTATCCCTTCTATTTCCAGACCAGAGTCCTCTTTTTGGTAGGTCATCCTGTGTTGTCATTTCTTTCCTTCTGTCTGATGTGACTCAGCCTCAAATTAATTTCCCATGATGGTCTGCTTCTTCAGTTTCATCCAGAGTGATCAAATTCTCTGTGACTGACACTTTTAACTCAGTTTGTTCAATGCTGAGTCCATCTTTTCCTTGGAAAACTTGCTGGTCTCCCTGTGCCCTGTCCTGTAACAGCTGCCAGCTACTGACCATGATGCAGGTTCTGACCCCATTGGGAGCTTTGCTTTGCCATTTCCCTCCTCCAGCTCTGTAGCCAACCCTCTGTCTCTCATCTGTTCATCTTATCAGTTACTCTGTTTCTTACCTTCACTTTCTTATAAGAAAACAACATGACTGGCCATTTAAAAATAGTCATCTCTTCCAAGATTTATATCCTGATGGTGACTTCCAGTGAGGAGGGGAATGTAGACTCATATTTCTTATCCTTGGTTGCTTCTGGAATCACCAGGGATACCTGGGTGTTGTAGTTTGACTGAATGTCCCCCAATACATTAAAAAATGTCAAAGTTTTTCTCCAGCTGCCTGGCTAGAGGAGGTGTCACCTAGGCAGGATTTTAGGCCTTCTATAGCCCTAAGGTAATTCTGGGGTAGGTGTGAAATTCTATCTATACATATGCAAAGAGCACTCTGAGCTCAGGCCTGGAGGTCCTGCTGTTTGTCAGTTGGAGTTGGAGTGTGCTGGCTAGAGGTTTCTCTCTCTGGTTGGATCTGTGAATGGGAGCCATCATTTTTCTTCATGATTGAAATTCCCCTGGATGTTACTTTAATAAATACTTTCCTCCCAAAACTGTGCCTGACTACGACACTGGGAAACACTGATACTTGGGTTCTACTTGTAGAAGCTAATTTATTGACCCAGGATGTGTGTGACCTGAACCACTGAGGTTTTACAGATGTATCTCCAGCTCATTTTACTGTGCACTTGAGACTGAGCATCACTTACCTACACCAATAAGATTAACTTATATCTTATTTTATTTTATCCTAGTACACCATTCTTGCTGGGAGAACCTCCTTGCACATCAGTCCAGCATGGAATGCCAAAGATTTGCTTAAAAATGTTCACTAGATAGTGAACAAAATACAGGAACTACAAATGTATCATTCTCCTATGACAGTCAGCATTCCACAGTTTAGAAGATGAATGTATCATTACAGTAATAACCATAACATGTGCTTAAAAATTAAAACATAAATATGGAGGCATAAAAATATCTCTCACATGTGTTTTCTATTTTCCCTATCTCTAATCAGTCTCTGGTATTAGCATCAAATTAATTTTCCTAAAAAGCATCTTTGGACCTATCAATCTTCCCATAAAACTCTTTCAATATCTCGTCAATATTTTCAGGGAAAAAAAATCAAAAGTTTTCCTCAGCATTTTCTACAGATCATCATTCCGACACTGTTGACTATATTTCTATAGGTGCACTCTTGTGTTCTGGGCCTTGCTTAAACTGCTCATGCCAATTCACCACACAAAACCCCCTCATCCTAAATTTTCCATGCTCATCCCGTCTCCTCCACAGAGCTTTCTGAGGCCAATTTTGGAAGCAGAGTTTCCATTCTATTAAATAGCATTTTCCTCTTGCAGTTTGTAAAGCTAATCTTCAAATAATGAAAAACTTTTCACGTGAATTGTTATTAGCCCATAAAATTCCTTATTTAAACTATTGAACGTTCATTGAACACTACTGTGTTGGCTTTGAGTTAGAGATATACACAGACCACCATAGAAATGGTTCCTGTGAGAGGCCAAACAGGAGGCCTTGAAACACAGGGCATTGTTGATTTAATGATGCCTGAGAGTTTTAGTGAAAATGTATAAGCACCTGATTTTATAAACCATCCTTGGATGGGCTGGGCCAGGGATCACTCTGCTGCTTCTGTTAACAGTAGATTCAAGAGGATAATAGATATGAGAAGTGTCAACCACATCTTCTATAGAGCTCTTCCTACTGATCAGATGAATGAATTCCATTCACTTTTGGATTTTACTGAGAATAAACAAAGCAGGTAGGAACCCATTAACAGCCAGCTTGTGGATTTTGTGGGGTCACTCAGAGCAAATCAGTCAGCAACCAGGTCCCTCCTGAGAAGGTCAGGACTGTTGGGGTCCATTGGTCTATGACCTAAGTGGAAGGCCGGGATAAGAAGGAGGAAAGACTACTTCTTACTTTATCCAATAAGACAAGGGATCATTTGCCCCTCCTGGTTACTTTTAAGAGCTTGGTGCTGAGGCCTCACTGTAGCAAGCCCCTGTAGGGGGCTCAGGAGAATGTTCTCCTCTGAATTTCTCTAGCTAATTTCTAAAAGCAATAAGATCTTTCACAAAACATGTGCCATATTATATTTTTCCTTTCACTTAGTAAGCATTTTAATTGTTCCTGGAAGACTGCTAGTTACCTCACATTTTATTGATCTTTCTTAAAATTTTTTTTACTCTTATTTTAAAATAATAAATATTTGATATCTATTCTCTTAGTCAACATTTGCATTAACAGTGAATATGTTAGTTTGCTAAGGGTAAACCCAGACCAGTGTTTTTAATGAGTTAGCTCATTTAGAGTAATGGGAAGCAGGAGGGTCTGTTTTAGATTTCTCTCCTTATAGATAAGGACTTTCTTCCCATTTCCCTTATCATCTTCCCCCCATATATGTCTCTGTGTCCAAAGTTTCCCTTTCTATAGAACACATTTTACTATGACATACTCTAATGACTTCACTAACTTAATCTCTTCTATAAAGTCTCTACCACCAAATAATGTCATGCTCTGGAGTCCTGGAAGATTAGGAATTTCATTTCTAAATTTTGTAAGAGGCTTATTTTTAATTCAAAACTGACTAAAGTCTTTAAAAATCCCATCTGCTCTTTTCTTTCTTTTTTCCTTCTGCATTCATTAGGAATATTCTAGAGCAGCACTGTCTCACGGCACTTTCTGCCATGAAGGAGATGATTTCTGCTTGAGCTCTTCAGTGTGGTGGTCTGTAGTAATACATGACCACTGAGCACTAAAAGTATGGCTTATATCCTTGAGAAATTTAGGTTTTCATTTCACCTACTTCATTCTGAAAAATTTACATTTAAATATCCACATATTGCTACTATATTGGACAGTGTAAATCCAAAGACTCAGAGGTCAAACCAACTGACTTCCCATAAAGGAGGATTTTATATTTTGTGTGATTTGTAATCAATAGAAACTGGAAACTCAGATATATGCAGTTTTTAATGTCACAGATGAATATTGTGAACCTGAATTCATCCAAGGGGTAAGAGTAATATAAGGCAAAAATGGAAGTTTTAAGCTATGAGCTTATAGCATACAGGTAGTGCAGACCCCAATGCCCAGAAATCATAGGAGAAGGTGGTTGCTTACACCTGGACTTCTAGCTATGCTGGAAGCAGCCTTGATACCACAGCTCACAAATGTTAGCCCAAGAAACAGTACTCCTAAGGTTGTAGGGGCTTTTGATTTTCTACAAGAAGCTGGAAATCTAGGTTTTCATGTAGAAATCTCCTGCTTTTTAAAAATATTTTTACCAATGACTTCCTTTTCTCTTGATTGATTAAATCTAACGAATGCAAACCCCAACAAAATTTTTTGTTAGCTGGAAAGAGTCCTCCCTCTCCTAGTTAGTGAACTGAATTTTGAAACAAAATTACAGCATATATATTCTTATAAGAACTTTCTCTGATCTTGTTAAGCAAACATTGCAGAATACTTAGAAAACATTAAAACATTAAATAATATCTCTGAACAATGAAATCTTTCACACAGTATTACAATTTATAAAGAATAAAATGATGCACATTTGAACTGAGTGGTGAACTTTACATTCATCCCATTTCCAGAAGCTTTGAGAAACTGCACCCAGCTGTGATGGTCCCAGGATTGGCAGATGGAGTTTTTCTTATCCATTTTTTTAAAAAAAAGCTAACAGAAGTGAGATAGGCAGCTGCCAGCTTTGCAGACGCTTAGCTGTCTTTGACGTACAGGGATTCTATACAATGGCTCATTGAGAAGTTTACAGAGGTCTTTACCTTTCATAAAATTTTTTCTTTTATGTCAGCTTTCCTTTTATTCATGAAATTAGGTTTTTCAACAATTAAGCACCCACTCGGCACCTGTGTCATGCCGAATCTTTGAAAATGCATTGGGCATGGTACAAAAGTCAAGTTACACATGATCCTCATCATAGCCAGGCTGAAAGCTGAACAGATCTGAACTGGACTTTTTTGTACTCATGTTCCTCAAGGAATTCATTCCTGTTATAAAATTCATGCTATAAAATAGGATACTGGGTGCTGGGAGGTCTGCAGGAAAGAGTCCTTACATCATTCATCTAGGGGAGTAAGTGGGAGTCTAGTTATGTCACTCCCGGTACAAAAAGGACTCTACGTATTAGCATACTACAGAGAAACCTGTATCTATCTATCTATCTATCTATCTATCTATCTATCTATCTATCTATCTATCTATCTATCTCTCTCTCTCTCTCTCTCTATATATATATCTATATATACATGTTACTGAAGATATAGATCATACCTAGATAATCATGAACAGATGAACAGGCAAAGAAATTATAGCCCATATACATGATGGAATTTTATCCAGCTGCAATGAAGAATCAAATCATGACATTTGAAGAAAAATAAATGAAACTAGAGATCATTATGGTAAGCAAAATAAGCAAGATCTGTACAGAATCTAGATTTATATATGACATAGGACATGAAGCTGTACAAGGATAGGAATCTATCCAAAGAAGGGTCAAGGGGAAAAAAAGAGTGTTTTGGAGTACTTGTGATGTGAAAGCCAAAGAGGGGCTGGAGAGATGGATCAGGGGTTAAGATGCTTGTCTGCAAAGCCGATTGATCCAAGTTCGATTCCCCAGGAGCCACATAAAGCCAGTGGCAGCAAATGGCACATGTATCTGGAGTTTGTTTGCAGTGGCAGGAGACCCTGGTGTTCCTGTTCTCTCTCTCTCTCTCTCTCTCTCTCTCTCTCTCTCTCTCTCTCTCTCTCTCTCTCTCTCTCTGTATGTGTGTGTGTGTGTGTGTGTGTGTGTGTGTGTGTGTGTGTGTGTGTGTGAAATTAAAGAAAGCCAAAGGTAAGATTATATATGGGACAAAAGAGGATCAGTAAGACTGGGTAGTGGATAGAGCAAGGTCTTAGAGCATGTGTGTGTGTGTGTGTGTGTTCCATTACTCTGAATGCTAACTAAAATAAAGGAATAAAAGGAATCTCATTGTGGTGATTTCAATGATGCTGTCTTCCAGATCTGCAATTATACTTTATTGTCATGTTGAAGGTGAGAGTTGTTCCTCCACCCAATGGAAAGGGTCCCCAGAAGCTGTTGAGCATTCTGGGATTCACACAGCAGCTCTCTTCCTGCCTAGCACATTAGCAATAAAGAATATCTGTTCCAAACATCAATAGTGCCAAGGCTGTGAACCCTCAGGTTAAAGCGAACATCAAAAGCAGTTGTAATTAATGGTTTGGGAGTACAAACACAGGCAGCAGCAGGTAGTGGTGGCAGGAAGTGGAAGTCGGCAAGTAATAACTTTGTTTTGTGACAAAACATGCACACATGAAATTGTACTGAAATACAAAAATTGAATTTTTACTGTTTGCTTCTTTCTTTGTAATCTCCTCATGGTTGATGGGATTGTCTCAGTGTTTATCTTCTGCCTGTCAGCCTGATTTACCAGAGTAATCTAAGTTGTGTGCTGTTTCACAGGAAATAAATGTTTAAAATACTGCCCGAATAAGTAAACAAATGTTGAATTATTGTGACAAGATGGAATTTTTCATAAATTCAAAAACTATTGAGTTATAGGCCTGTTCAAGGGACATGGTATACTTTGGTCTAATCCTAATCTAAGGCTGTGCAAGGAAATTATTACTTGTAATTTACAAAGGAGTTGGCTTTGGATTACTCAGGCTCTTACCAACAAAATTAAATAACAAGTGATGGTTTAAAACCATTACCTATCCGCGTTCATTGCACTCTAAGGGATTTTCCACGAGGAAGGACGTATATGGTAAATTTTACCTGTTGATAGAATGGTTGTGTTTACAGAAACAAGAAGTAGAAGGAGTTGCTTTTACAGTTTGTAAATCCAGCCCAAGTCCAGTGGATTGGGTCCCAGAACACTTGAGACTCAGATCCCTTCTATTGTCCCCGTCTTCTCGCCCAGCCTTCAGGCTGCCTTATGATCCATAAGGTCAGCTAGAGCTCCCGACATCACAACAGTGAGAAAGAATAAGAACTTAGAGGAACAGGCCACCACACCTTCCGCTTTTTCAGTTCATGGTTTATTAGATTTTAATTAGGTGGAATTTCTTCCTAATTACCTTGACATCATGTCGTTGGCCACCCTTCTGCAAAGGAAGCTGGGAAACATGTTTTTTTTTTTTTTTTTTTTTTTTTTTTTAAGCTGGATACATTGCTGTTGCCAAGTATTGGGGTCAGCTTTCTAGTTGCTGCGCAGAAGAACCCAAACAAAAGTGGCTTGTAGAGGAATGGGTTTATCTAGCTTACAGACTCAAGGGGAGACTCCATTCTGGCAGGGAAAACGATGGCATGAGCAGAGGGCTGGACATCACCTCTGCCACAGCACTGCAAGCAGCGGCAGGAAGGTGTGCCAAATACTAGCCAGGGGAAGCTGGCTTTTAACCCCCATAAGCCTGCCCCAACAACACAGCTTCATCGAGGTTGTAAAACCCAAACTGCCATCAGCTGAGGATCAATCTATCAGAACACATTCAATTGTTTGTGGGGGACACCTGTATCAAACCATGACAGTCCGCCCCTGGCCCCCACAAACTAATAATCATTCAAGATATAAACACAATATGTTCAGCTCAACTCTTAAGTCCCCGCAGCTTT
>PVHP010031787.1:0-20765 GCA_004024765.1 Zapus hudsonius | reverse complement strand
GTTATTTCTTCACAGGGGGGAATGTGACAGTTAAATCAGACCTTTAGGCAAGTTCTATGGATTCCATGCCTGACACCCCTCCAACTGAGTCTCTAGCTAGAGTTCAAACCAAGATGCTGAAACTGATTGGTCAGATATGGACCAACCAGCTGTCTCTGCTCACCTGGGGCAGGGAATACTCACTGAAAAGAAAATTCTATCTCTTCTCTTCCTCACATGGCCTAGCAGAAGGACATTATAATTTCTTTCACACATGAACCTTTCCTTCTCATGATCTTTCCTAATTTTTTGTTTGGCTGGGCAGCATAGATTCTTCTATGTTGATAAAGCTTCTCCCACGTGCTCTATCCACACTGGTGGCTGGAGAGCTCTGTAAACTTCCCATTTTCTTTTAATTAAGATAAGGGCTACTTCCCCCTATCCTACTCCCAAAATCCTCTAAACTTACTCCAATCTGAAATAAACATGTGTGATGAAGAAAATGCTATTTTACTTTGTCCAATTCTTTGGCAAACTGAGATATGAACTCTGGGGGAAGTACCATGAGTAAAGCTTTGAGGTGTTCACTCCAATGTTACAAGTCCCTGATACAGTTGGAGTAGATAAGGGCTCAGGTGTGTGTAGAATGGCCCACCATAGGTTAGGGTTTAAGGGACTGTGGATTTCTTTGAGTCTAGGAGGGATGGCATTGCATCAACTCACCTCTACTTTTCTAGAGCTTCGATTAACTCCTGGACTTGGAACCATAAAACTCACAGGTCTTTTTCTGCCAGTGCACTTCTCCATTCTTCCCCAGATTTCTGGGTCAGGTGCATGCAGTGACGGTCTGCCCTTGCTGGCTCCTGTATGTGAAGTGAAGAAGCTGGAGACAAGAGCCCTCTCCATTACCTTCCAACCGATGACAGTGGAAACTCCCACTACAGTCTCCTGGGGGCATGTCTCCTGTAACCCTTAACTAGCTATTGGTGTGTGTGTGGTGCTAGGGATTGAAACCAGGGCCTCCACCACACCTGGCAAATGCTCTACCACTGAGCTACAACCCCAAATCCTTAAGTCATTTATATTTGTTTGTTTGCAAGCAGAAAGGGAGAAGGCATGCCAGGCCTGTGTTCTACTATCATATTGCTCTAATTAAGACTTCAAGTACTATATTGAAAAATGAGTGGAGAGAGTAGACATCCTTGTCCTGATCTGTATGCAATAATTTTGAGTTTTTCTCTGCTTAGAATGATGTTGGCAATATATTTTTCATACATAGCCTTTAATATGCTAATGTGTTTCTGCCATTCCTAGTCTCTCCATAGCTTTTATCATGAAGGGATGTTGGATTTTGTCAAATGCTTTTTCCATATCAGTTGAGATTAAAGGGGTGATTACTTCTTAAGTGCTAGTCAGATTAGTAAAGAGACATTGGTAGTATTGTGTGTCCTGATATTATCAATTATATATATTAATGATCAATGATATGATTATTAACAATATGAGAGGAAAGAAAAAGAAGAAAAACAACATAAGTGACTAGTGTAGGGATAATATAGAGAAAGAAGAGGAAATGAACATTAGTAGAAGGAGACCGTAGGAGCCAAGAGAGAGAGAGAGATAATAAATTTTGGCTAAATATAGACTGAAGAGAGGGAGAGAGGGGAAAGATATGCTGTTAGACAATATAGAACAGTCCATTTCCCCACAAAAATAACTCTGTTTCTAGTGCCATAGGGAGCCTATACAAGACAGGTGGCCCCTCAGTCAATGGACTAAAGGAATAATGGAATATAAGGAGCAAGCTCTTAAAAGGTATTATAACATGAACATGTGGTTTGATGACCTATGGGCCCTTTGTAATCATATCACCCCATTATGAAATAACAAAATCTTAGCAATATATTGAATATCTACAGGTCAGGGCCCTACTATGGATTAGTTTTCAAAGTTATTTTTCTTGTTCAGCACTCCAGTTTTCAAATCTCAGAATGCTTTTACACATATTTGTTCCTCATCACAACTGTGTATCATGTAAGACAGTACTAGTCACACCAATGTGTAGTCAACAGTAATAGCAAGCACCGGCTGACATTTGTTGAGGGGTTTCTGCATAGCACACACTGTGACAGGCTCCTTACATGTACTAATTTTTTAACCATCATAGGTACTCTGTGAGTGGGTAACTTTATTTTCCCATCCCCACCCATTTTATAGCCAAAGAACATGAAACACAAAGATATTAATAAGTGCATGATCACCCTGATTCTATATGGCAGGGTTGTATTAAAAAATCCCAGCATTCAGGAGGCAAAGATAGGAGGATCACTATGAGTTCAATGTCTGCCTGGAACTACAGAGTAAGTTCCAGGTTGGCCTGGACTAGAGTAGACCTACCTCAAAAAAAAAAAAAAAAAGAGCAGTCAAATACCAGGCCACATCTCATACTACTGGGCTGTGTTGATAAAAGGAAGATGAAGTGAGTCAAAGAAGTTGCTCTACAGAGATCATTCAGCTTATCAGGGACAGAACTAAAATGAAAGCTGAGCTCAATAATGAAAATTGCTTGGACCCCTCTCCAAAAAACCTAGATCCAATAGTCATTTCCAAAAGAGGCTCCATTGACCTGCTCCTGTGGTCTGAGGGCCTGTACAGCTCTGCAACCCTAGGTTTCTGGTCACTCTTGAAAATTTCACCTGCACAGTGACCACAGACAATGCTGCTTCACATGAACCATGGCCATAACAAATTAGGTAGATGAAGGTGAGAAAAGTCCTCATATTGATGCTCCCAAATTTGAGGACATGATTCTGATGTGGGAATTTTGGGGTTCAGGTGGTCACCCAGATTTATAAAACTCAAGTTTTGGGTTCTTTCCTAATCTTTAATGAAGAAGAATAAAGACAGAGCCAAAAAAGGACAAACCATGAATTATTGAGTTTATTTGGGGAGATATCACCAGTTACAGAGTTTATTTAAAGGGAATTGGGACCTGGAAAGAAAGACTGGAACATTTTTAAGTGGAAAACATATTTCAGATAAGTAGAATCTAGAGAGAAATTGAAGTTTAGAGAGGAAAGTTAGAATGAAGCTGGGAACCTGTGAGAACTAGAAAAAACTGAGGCTTAGAAAGTGAAGTTCAGAAGGGGCTTTGAACATGTGAAAAGGTTTGGCAGAAAGATTTTAGAGGGGCTGTGAACATGTGAGAGTGCCCATGTGGCAGGTCTAGAGTGGAAATCTGCACATGGTAGGTTGAGGGACAGTGAGAAAGGTAGAGTGGAGAGATTAGGATTAAAGAGGGGAACACACTTGGAGAGTCCACATAGCAGATCTCAAGTGGGAATCCACACATGGTAAATTAGAGAACATCGGACGGATAAAGCGGAGAGACTAGAATTAAAGAGACATTAAAAGACAGGGTTGGGTCTCCCTTTCCCACCCAGTAAAGCAGCCAAGTAGGGCTGGGAAATGAGACTCACGTGGGGGAAGTTCAGGCCATACCAGACAAGTAGAGAATGCAGTAAGAAAAAGGGAAAAACTCAGGTCAGCCTGTCACCTTTATAGTGTTTGACACAGGTAGGTGGGGGAAAATCTGATTTGTTATTGGAACTGGAGGATGGATCATAGAGTCTGCCAATATCTGGGTGGGGCTGGTATCATAGCATGTTCGACTGTGGATAGCAGGGGGCAATGTAGATCAATGTCTCACATGAGTTCTAATCCAAGTTAGGAGTGTTCATTCTTCTGCCAAGATGAGATATCAGGTGTTTGGCATCTGGTTTTCTCTGGACCTCTATCCCTGGCTGAAACCTGCCTAACTTTCTTCTATTCTGTCTCAATTCAAAGACTAGGGTTCTAAACCAAGACATGCCACCTGGGTTCTAGTCTCTACTACTGTGTGACTGAGTAAGTCATTTCCCCTCTAGGAACATTTTCATCAATGAGCGCATTGGACCAAATGGCTTCTGAAGTCCTACCTCTATTTCTCATGGTTCATCTGTTACATAATTTCTTCTCATCACGTATCTGTGAAAATAGATATTTAATGACTCTTACCCACAGCTCTGGGCAGTTGACATAAACATAGGTCAGTCAGCTCATGTGAGAAAAAGGTTCAATTTACTCTTACTTTTGAGTAGCAAGGCATGCTCTGGAGGGAGCCAGAGGGCTGTGGGAGAAAGGCAAGCCTTAGAGCAGGTTCTGTTATGAACACTCTTGCCATTGCAACATATTTTTATTTGAATCATTTGTCCCTAATTTCCAAATCATCACATATAAATTGTCAGCAATCCTAGAAATAGAAATTGTTTTTTTTTCTTTCTAAGCAGTATGTTTCCCTTATTTGATGTAGAAATGAAACATGCTTACTGATAGCTCTTGACTGTGGGTAACAATTCCAGACCTTTAAAAATTAAATAGTAGGGCCATCCTGAGCAAGGTCCTTTCTACATTTAAATTATGGTTTATTCTAGCTTACCTATACCAGTGAATGTGGTTTTGGTAGGACTGCCTGTAAGCTCTTGTTATTTCAGAATTTACTTAATTTTTTCTCTCTTGATGTGGTTCATGGGAAAGTGGTTCTAAATGAAAAGGCCCTGTGGCAAAACAACACTGAAAATAGACCACTAGAACTTCACTCATTTTCCATTTGGGGCTGGTTCCAAAGCTGATAAAGTGTGATTCTACAAATGACTTTGTAGTCCATAGCTTCATTGACCCAAATGTGAGGTGTGGCTGATTCCCACAGAATACATAAGAGTAAAAGCAAATAAGTACATCTCACTGGGTTTACATTCAATTTCCAAGTCAAGCTTCAGAAATAGCCCTTTCCTTGTGATCAGAGCTGACATGAGCAATAGCTCAGTAATGTCTTTGAAGATGACAGGCAATCCCTGTCCCAAGGTGGTCCCTTGCTGTTGACGAGGAGCAAGATGAACTTGTGTTTGGAGCTTAACCAGATGGTTCATAGGATGCACCCAGAGGATGGCCCCAGCACTCTCCAGCCTGCCTGCTCTCCAGTGCCCAGCACTCTCTGAAATCCTAATCGTTTTATAGACACTGACATTAAGTTACCAAAACTGTTTCAATAAACTACCACAAACTGGACGGCTTCAAGTATCAGAAGCTTCATTCTATCATCAGTCTGGAAGCCAGCAGTGTGGGCTCAAGGCCTGGGGGCTTCTGGTGGATTTATGGCACCTCTAGGACTCCTGAGGTTATCTTTGTCCTCACATGGTAGTCCCTAAATTCATGTATGTCTCCAAATTTTCCTTTCCTGTATGGTTCTCAGACATTTAGTAGTGAGGTCCATTTTAATTAACTCATTTTAACTTAAAAGTCCCTATAAAGACCTTTTTTTCCAAGTAAGGTCTCATCAGGATTGGACCTCAGCCATATAAATATTTTATTTAAAACTGTCCAAGATAGAAGCTGAAGACTACAATCATGTCCTACTGAAGGAAAAATAGGAGAAAGCTAGCTTCTTTTAGGCAGTTTCAGCTAGAAATTGAGGCCTAAAGAGAACTGATGCCACTTCACCCTGGCATGAATGAAACTCTTGGCAGGAATGGAACTCTTGTCTGATCAAGACTAAACTACAACTAGCTACAGTGCCCGCTGCTGCCTACAGTCTAGTGATACCTAGTTAGATGGCCCAGGTGGGCTGGCCCTGTGGTCTGCCCTCCAAATCTTCAAACCAATTGGGTCTTCCCCTTGCATACCTGAATATGACAAAAGAATACATTTTTAATCACTATAAAGGCTGTGGCCTTCTCCCCACCTCACCCCTCTTGTTATTCTCCTGCCCTTATCCTGTGTTAGCTGGTGGGGGTGGGGGAGAAGAGCATAGTACTATTTCTGGATCTGATTAATTCTCTGTCTTCCTCTGTTTTATACCTTGGGTAAGTTCTCACTTTAATTACATGCATGATTTTCCTCTGATCTCTGAATCTACCACATGTATAATTCCCTACACTCCAGATCTACAATATGGATGCTTTCACTAACACTAGGCCTGTTATCTGAGTATCTTCTCTAAACTGTAGCCATGACTACAACTCTCTTTATTACTGATTTCTCATCTGAATATCTTGGTCTCTGCTTTGCTTAACTTCCTTCCATGGGGAAGTATAAGACAGATGCTATATGTGTTTCTCCTAGCTCTCCCTTCATGTATACCTAAGTTCTATTCTCTACATACTTTTTCTTATATGAACTTTATAAACTCTGCAGTGTTTCCCACATGAGAGTTAGTTTTCTACTTCACAAATGTTTATGACTCTGCTCTAGCCATCTTCCTAGATCCCAATATCCCTTAAATAAACCCCACAATTTGTGATGTCTCCCTAAATTTAATAATTCACAATTTATCCTTCTTGAATTTCATTTTTATCAGTTCTTTGTTATAAATAGAACAGGACCCAAAATTGGGTTCATAAACTTGGGGGACCCCTCCTGAACCAATCCTTGCCTCCCGTTGAAGAGGGAAGGGGCAAATCAAAAGCAGGCAAAGGATTTATTATTTATCTATTTTAAATAATAATCACCCTGAGGCATGAGTCTTCCATTACTCTCTAAGATAGCTCTGGAGGTAGAAGAATGGCAAAACTCTGTTGGTAATTGCTAGCTGGCAAGTTTTAGGTGCAGATCTTGGGGCATTCCAGCTGCAGGAGGGTTCCTACACAAATGGTCAATTCCTTAGAGTATGTAAGCAGTCTTCCAGACCCCTGAATATTTCACAGTAGCATAGTGCAGGTTTCAAAAAGTAATTTCCCTAATATACATCTGCTGGGTTTTCCTTCCTCTCTCTCTCTCCTCTTTGTTTCCTTTTTCTCATCTGACTTTTAAACTCTTATGCATATTAACTAGGCTTTGAAAATTTCCCTAGTCTTTTTTGTTTGAAATGTGATTCAGCATACTCCTGTTCATTCTTTTATTCTAGATATGTGTGTTTTCTTAACATTTTTAGAGACCAAGTTCTATGTGTTTGTCATATGTGATGTATGATAGCCCTGGAAATAGAGTCATGGAATGGGCTCAGTTGGCAAAGGCACTACTTGCAATACCTGCTATCCTGGGTTTGATTCCCCAGTACCCACATAAAACCAGATATGAGGGGTTGGAGAGATGGCTCAGCAGTTAAGGCACTTGCCTCCAGTGCCTAAGGCCCTGAGTTCAGTTCCCAAGTACCCACATAAGCCAGACCCACAAGGTGGTGGCCCTGGTATTCTCTCTCTCTCTCTCTCTCTCTCTCTCTCCCCCTCTCCTTCTCCCTCTCCCTCTGTATCTCTGCTTGAAAGTGAATAAATAAAAATATAAAAAAACAGATATGAAATGTGGCTAATGTGTCTGGATTTTTTTTTAATGAGGCCCTGGCACACCTTCTCTCTCTCTCTCTCTCTCTCTCTCTCTCTCTCTCTCTCTCTCAAATAAACAAATAAATATTATAAATAGAATTAACAATTTATACACATTTTTTTCTTCTTGAAGCCACAGGCACATGAAGGGGAGTTTGTCATTTACACTAACCCCTAACCTTTTCACTCATTATTTGAGAGCCAGGACTCAGGAAAGTATAATTCTCATGGAAACAGTTTAGGTTAATGTTGAGAGAATGTGCTCAAGATCACAGAGCAATTAGGGAACAGAAATGAGATTTAATATAAAAATTTCTATTACACTGACTTTCATGAAACAACAAAAAATAAGTAATTATAAGCTGCTCACTTAGATTATGATACATACTCCTTATGAGATATCTGGGATTGGTTCTGCACTGAGCCCTTTGATGCAGCTGTGATGAGAGGTAGCAAGAACAGGCATTTTGGATAATAATCACTCTGTTTTGCTGTATTGTTTTTTTTCTATAAGATTGGTAGGAGCTTTACTGGGGCAGGGACAAGAACATTCCAAGAAGACAACTGCTCCTAGAAATATGAAGAGGGACTAAGAATTACAGGACAACAGCAATTACTGTTAATGTTTCTAAGGACTGAGTCACAGATGTCATCGTGCCTACAAATGCCTAATATCTGAACTTCCTTGCCAAATCTAAAATAAATGAGGGAAAAGAATAAAGTTGGAGGATGCACAAATCCAAATTTAAAGAATTACTATAAGCATAGTAGTTAAGACCATGTGTTAATTTTTATAAAGACAGACAAATCACCAAAAGGTTCAGCAGATTCTCTCAGATGCAGCTAACTGATTTTTTAACATAGGGTCCTAAACTGCTTAAGGCAGAAAGAGGAGTCTTTTCAACAAAATACCGTTGTGATAATTGTATAGTATTTTTTAAGTGCTTAGATTCAAATCTAGGATCGCCCAGACTAGGCCAATGTTCTAAACACTGAGAAACAACCTCAGCCTGTAGTCACACATCCATATATAAAAGATGGACCAGCAGCTCATGCCTGACATCAAATATAACTATTATAAGATGTAATAGAGATAATAGTAAACATAAGCTATAAATTTTCTAGAAGACAACATAGCAACTCAACATTTTTGTTGTTGTTTTTAGAGGTAGGGTCTCACTCTAAACCAGGCTAACCTGGAACTGATTCTGTAGTACCAGGCTGGCCTTAAACTGAAAGTAATAATCTTGCCTCTACCTCCCAAGTGCTAGAATTATAGACATGTGCCAACACACCTGGCCAATTCAACCTTTTTAAATATGTTTTTGTCATTTGCTATTAACACAAAATTACATCAGAAAGAATATACCATGTTTATGATCAATTTTGTGTCACTCAACATTATGTCATTAACATTATTCTATATCATTAAAAGGTTCCTCCTTCTCACTGAATGTGGACACTGCAAGGCTATCCAGCAGACTCTGATACAGTAAAGAGCTATTAAGTCAAGGAATTGAATAAGAATTCATCCTCCTTAGATGGACATTGTGCCAGAAGCCAGCAGTGGACTCTGAAAATTTTATGGCTGGCCACCCAGGCCCAATGTACCAACTAGTGTAATGGTGGCATGTATGATTGGAACTTGAGGCCCGTTTCACAGGAGGGGATTCCTGCCTGGTACTGAAAACCTAATCAAAATCCTATGGCTGGGGAGGTCATAATTCCTGGAGGGAGGAACTATTACTGCTTTCTGGCTAAATGGATATATTATGCTGACCAAATTGCCTTCAAAATACTTATCTTTATGACCATATATTAATAATTTCCTCATTTTCGGCAAGTAAAGCTTCTCTTTTCAGATGGTAGTAATCAGTGAGGTGACTCAAAGCCCACCAAAGTGGTGAGAAGTGACAGTGGAGTGTTCAGTTCCAATATCTCTATCGCACCCTCCAAGGCCCAGGGACCATTGTAGAAGAGGTGGCAGAAAGAACGTAAGAGCCAAAAAAAGGGGAAGAGTGCTTACAATATTGTCTTCCTGACACAAAGTGGCCGTTTTCATGACCTTACAGTGGCTACCTATCCAAGACTTTCATAATAGGAAGAAAAAATAATGACATCAAAATAGAAGAGAGACTAGTTGGAAAGAAGAAGGGATTCAATGGAGGGGGAATTTGGGAGAAGGAAAAGGGAAGGTGGAAGGAGGGGGACTAAGATCATAGTATATTGTTTACATTTATAGAGATTGTCAATAAAAAGGTTAAAAATTTTAGCTTTCTTGAGTCATACTCCAGAAACAAATTTAGTGGCCCAGCTCACCTATAACCTCAGAGTAGCCTTAGAATGAAAACTGTTGGCCCTTCTACATTGGCAAAACTCAGAAGTATGCTGGAAAGTCATGAACGTCATAGAGAATCCTGAAGAGAAAACAAAACCAAAAATAAGCTGTACTTTATGAGTCACCTGCTGCCACGTGAGAGATAGAAACTTTCTTATATTAAGATTATTTGTCTTTTTTCCCTTGGCCCCACCACATATATTTTTCCAGAACCACAATACCCCACAATGTCTAGGTCTGCACCTTTTGCTGTCTTTATTTATGAAAACCCCAAACCACATAAGTTGCAATTTTAAAAAGTGTTTTAAATTCCACCTTTTATTATCACCTAAAAGAATAAGGTGTGAGTAAGCAAACATTGGTGAATTCATTATATTATATGGTCATATGACTTCCTTTTGGAACAAAGGCCCAAGGGAAAATGATAACTTTTAATCCAAGTTCAAGGGACACTGAGATATATTCAACCTTTTACAACTCTGAGCTTCTGAGGTTGAGCGCATCAGTTCTACTCCTCTGTAAGGTTCCAAGACATCATTTAATCTACTGAGTAAATTCTAGTTTCTAATCTCAGTTTCTCTATCTGTACTGATTGACTCCATGAGGTTAGATCTGGACCATGTGTGTTTTGTTTTCTTTTGTATCCCATTGTTGAATAGGTTTTGCATTTGAATTATATAAGATTTAAAGGTCCCCTGAATGGCAATAAATGAGTGGCTAGATGTATGTACATATTAATGGATGAAAGAAAGGGTAGAAAATGAGTGGGTGGATGTAATGGCTCTCTTGATAGATGGATAGATGAAGGTGTGCCACCTTTTGACCCTGGAAGTCATCAGATCAGGAACAATCAATCAAGACAGCATCTATGCTTGAAAACATACCAATTACCCAGGAGAGTTTGGAAGCTCAAATTGTAGAGGCTGAAATAATTTTCCTCATATGTCTGAGCTTGTATCCTGGAGTAGGGAATATGTCTTAAAGAGTTAGTTTATTTAGAGGCAATTGACTTGAAGTACCCAAAATAAGATAGTTGTTAAAATAACATCTTAGGTAGATACTCTGTGATTACCCACAATAAAGCAGAGTCTGGACACTGTTGAATTAGAACAGCTGAGTTTTAATATAATCCTTGGTGAATCTGTTTTTGAAAGAGAAAGTATGTGACAACCAATGTTGTTAGTTTACAAAAGCTTAACTAAGTTATCCCAACATATTTTATCTAACAGGAGGATAGAAGCCACAATGGCTAAAATTAAACCTTTAAGTTATATGTCTGATGATGACCATTTGATACCATTAGCATGAACAAATAGAAACCATTTTTAAACCCACAATGTTTTTAGATGTGAGAACCTTATTTTAGAAAATTAACATTAGTAAGCAACTCTTGTCTTAAAAACTCAATTTTCTCGATAATTAACAAATTGACAAAGAAATTTCATTAAGTTCCACTGAAATTCCTTCTTATTAAGCACATCCTCTTATCCCCATTATATAGAGCCACTGTTGAGACATGAATTGAAAAGGGAAGTAGCCAAGAAGGGAGAAAAAAAATTGATATCAGGTGTTTTCAATAACTCAATCATCTGATTTCCTTAAGAACAGCTCTATATTTTAAGCAAGCCTAATGATTGAACCTGTTTAAATATTCTTTTTCCTTAAACCATGGGTTGATTAATTTAGCTAGGTCTAGAGTTAGGAGTCACTGAGCCAAAAACTGTAACTGGAGTGATCAGGTCCAGTGACAGCAGTGGTCAGTTTAGGTACAAGCAAAGGAATAGTTGTACTCTGTTTTATAAAAAATTAGGCTAGAGAATCATTTAGTACTTAAAGCTGACTTGTGGTGGTCACTCTTTTCCTAAAGCTTGCTGTGACCACTCTTTTTGACAAAGCCCAGAATTAATCTTCTTATTAAAAGAGACCAAGCAAATATCTTTAGCAAATACTATATCTAGTATAGAAATTTGTAATTGGAGCCTTTACCAAAATTTAGGAGTAGATCCTTTTTTTTCTAAGAATGCCAAATGAATATAACCATTGATAAGTAACTCTAACCATTGAACAGCCTGATCCTTAACAGATTTATAAGTAAAACACTTTCTAGGGGTATTCTCCCCCTTTGTTTATATAAGCAAGCAGAGAACATATAGCATATATAGTAGTCAATGTCTCTAGCCATTAAGCTATAGATGAAAAAACTTA
Source organism: Zapus hudsonius (assembly GCA_004024765.1). Lineage (NCBI taxonomy): Eukaryota > Metazoa > Chordata > Mammalia > Rodentia > Dipodidae > Zapus > Zapus hudsonius. Next base: position 8,888 of record PVHP010031787.1, on the reverse strand, counting down.
TGTCTCAGTTTACCCATATAATCACGGACTTTTGCACCACAAAGAAGATAAATCTTTTTGTGTTATGATTTTCTCTTATTTTTATCATCAACCAGAGGGCCAGTCTGGTTTATGAGGAAGCATTGGGAAACATGGTTGTTTCTAGGTCTGTTTCCAAAAGAGCTCTGTTTTGGAGACAGAGTCAGATTGAGAGCATTAATATCTTGATTTTTCTTTTATTCTTTAGTCCAAGATTGAGAACCAGCACATATAGTTGGCTTTTATAGAATTGGCATCCAACACATTTATCTATAGAACGTCATTTCTCATCCTTTATAGGATTACGAGAAATTTTATCAAGTTGACTTAACTGTTTATCAAACTCTGTAAAATAAGTAATAAGAATTAGACATCCTTATTAATAGGAAATATTAGACATTTTTATGTAATGTCTCTATGGATGTAATTTTAAGAAAATTAACAACCCATATCTTTAATAATATTTATCAGTATAGATATATTCATAGATTTTATAATATATTGGTGTAAAGTATCTCTTATAATTAAGCTTTATTTAAAAGTATAGACAAAACATAATGGTCCCTGATATAACTTTTATTAATACCTTTATCATATCTGGAACAATTCTGCTACCTTTATAACTTTTGAATATCTCTGGCAAATCATCCTTGATAGAATTTTCAAAACTGATTGAAGTAGACTGAAAAAAAATAGAAGGTAATTTGGGTATATAATATTCCTAATGCTAAACTGGTTGCTTCTTTTATGGTTCTAGACTCCATTTCTAGGACTTTAAATTCTCTAAAAGCATAATATGCTAGAAGAGTAACAAATGGTTGATTTAACTGTTAGCAGAAGGCCAACTGAGATCAGCATACTTACTGACTCTATTTTTCCCTGGCTAGTTTAGTTTTTGTTTGTTTGTTTTTGAGGAAAGATCTCACTATATTCAGGCTGACCAGGAATTCATTCTGTAGCCCAGGCTGACCTTAAACTCACTGTAATTCTCCTACTTCAGCCTCATGAGTGCTGGGATTATAGGAGTGAGCTGCATATCAGGCTTTCTTCGGCTAGTTTACTGTCTACCAGGAATCTACTGATAGTTTGACAGGACTTGATGAGCATCCCTTAGTGCAAAGAAACTGCCATTCCTAATTTTTAAGTCTTCACATGTGCTTCTTACTGGCTGGCCCATACCCAGAGCCCCATTTTAAAGCACCCAGGGTTTGTGAACTCTGATGAAAATCACTTAGGAAGAAGAAAAGGGAAGAGGTAAGTTCTGAAGAAAGTCCAACTGCTCCTCTCCAAACCAGAACTTTTCTGGGGCAATATTTCATACCACTACTTCTGCAGGCCAAAGTGGAGATCCATCACAGGCTTCCATCAGCAGAGCCTGTGGTGGCCATGGAAGGTATTCTCTCCTTTCTACTGGCTGTTAGTTTTCCTGCCCCTGCCTATTTCCCACCCTGTAAAATGGGAATAATAGCTTAACTCAATGGTGCGCTCCTTTGAATTTTGAGGATGGGGCCTTGACTAACTTTTCTCCTGTTTGCTCCCATTGGAAACCTGAATGGGCAGTTAGTTGTCAGAATACTTCAGGCTAAAAGCTTGTGTCTCTTGAGATGGGCCATAGAAGATCATTGCCACAGAAACATCAGAGATGTTCTATGTCAGAAAGTGGGTGTCAGAGCAGTTGGCGTGCAGGTACGGTGAGTGCAAGCCATGCCCATGGCTTGCTCATCAGGGAATTAGTGGACTGCCCAGGAGAGACTCCTGAGAGCACAGGAAAGGAAAATACAGAAGAACTCCATTTAGGCCCACGAGAGAGCCTTTCCCTGTGCAGGGGAAATCACAAAACTGACCACTATTTGAACAGCTACATGGTAGACTGATCTTCAAATAATGTTGAGATCAGTAAAAAGAGAATGGGAGGAGGAGAGCATATATCAGGAAATGAAGCATAAATAATGAAAGTACCAGTTACTCCCCAAGAGCCTCTGTTTCTAACCGACTTCTGTTAGTGGGGGGAAGGGGCAAACAAGACCAAAGCCTTGTCTGAGTAATAATTGAATATTACAAGACATTTCTAGATGAATGTATGGGAAGGGCCACAGTCTGGCTGAGATCCCTTGAGGCTGGCTCTGTCCCTTTATTCTCCACCCTCTGGGGAAGCCTGGTCCCCCTCAGATATCTGTTGTTCTCTTATGGCTGCCACATCAGTTTCCTTGGAGTTTTAATTCCCACTGTCGTCATTCCTCTCATCTATACAGATCCAAATGAAGAAGTTATCCATCTTATATGAATTTCACACCCTCTTTCAAATCCACCCTCTACCATATCCCCTCCCCCTCTCAACTAGTCTCTATTTAGTTTCAACATCCTTATCTTTTTCTACCATTATGAAGGTCTTGTGTAGATAGTGTTGGACACTGTGGAGTCATGAATATTAATGCTATTTTGTGTCTGGAAGATTACATTGTAAGCAGTCCTAGACTTCCATTGGCTCTTACAATCTTTCTGCCACCTCTTCTGCATCACTAGCCCTTTTGGTTGCTCTGGACAGCTTTATAAATCCTTATAAAATTTCCACTTTCTTTCACTTTCTCCCACTGGCTTTGTTCCTTGTATGATGAAAGAACAGAAATGTTCTCATTGGCAATGACATCAACTATGCTCCCTGTCTAGAATGCAGAATAAACAGCTCATTTTGAATTAACCAAAGGTTTTTCTTTTTCTGTTTCTTCAATAAGTAATAATGAAGACTATAATAATGTAGTGACAAGCGATTGGTCTCTAACACTTGCTTTAACATATTTGCCATGATGCAATGCAGATGCCTCAGCTCATTCTATCTTCCATCCTTCCTCAGCAACCTTTCTTCCCCTTCTTCTTTACCCATTTATCCTAAACCCATCCATTCAACTCCCAGTCTAAGCTGCCTGGCCTCTTTTCTTATGCTGGAGCACTACTTGCTGTGTACTCTTTATGATATTCTTTTGCATATTATAGTCTGTTAATTGCATATGGATATTGAATGGATTACATGGACCCTGACTGCCTTTTATGGCTCCCACAGTACTGTGCAAAAATATGAGCATTCAGTAGTTGATCACATTTCATCTTAGGGTCAGGAAGATAGATGGCAGCAATGAGAAAGATATGGAAAAGCATCCCAGGGCAGTGTATGTAATATCACTAAACTGTTAAAATGGTTAATTTGGTAAATTTTATGTTATCGTTGTTTTGTCCCATTTTTTGTGTATAAGATGTGTGTGTATGTGTACATGTGTCCGTGGGTGTGAGTATAGGCATGTATATGCCACAGCATGCATGTGGAAGCTAGACAACAACCTTGGTGTAGGGCCTCAGCTTTAACCTTATTTGGTACAGGGTATCTTTTCTTGTTCACTGCTGCTTACATAAGGGTATGTGGCCTACCAGCTTCCCAGGATTCTCCTGACTCTACCCCCCATCTTGCTGCATGGGAACTGGGATAACAGATGCTCATGCTAACATGCAAGCATTTTATTATGCATTACACTCCCTAGCACACCACCCTATTTATCTCTTAAAAAGATAAATCCCAGACCTGATGCAATGGCTTAGTTGGTAAAGCATTTACCAGGCAAACATGAAGCCCTAGTTGAAATCCCTACAACCAAAATAAATACTAAGGATGCTGGTGCATACCTGTAATCCCAGTGTTCAAAAGGCCAAGACAGATGGAAAACTGAAACAAGCAGGTTAGCTAGACTAGCCAAATGGGTGATCTCTAGGTTTTTCAAGAGACTCTGTTTTAATAAATATGGCATAGAGAAATCGAGGAAGACAGCTGATTTTGGCCTCTGGCCTCCACACACACGTACCCAAACATATATATGAACATGCATACACACATGTGTGAACACTACACAAACATATACATATACCCACTGAAAAGTAGATCCATATGAAGATTGGGAACTTATCTGATAATGATGCTTGATGTTTTCATAATTTTTCTGTATCTGAAAATGCCAAATCACTCATCTCTTTAAATGTGAAATGCTTTATCTCATATTATTTACCAATTTCTACTTAAAATTAGTTATCTACAAAGAAAAGAAGTAGCTTCATATAATAGTAAAAAGAATAGAAAAGAATCCTGTCTGCCTGACACACAGATTACTTAGCCTCTCTTGAGCCAGTATCTTCAATAAGTACCTTATTTCATACTCATGAGATAATGCCAGGAGTGTACTTTGTATCTGTCACAAACTTCAAGCCAACAAAGATCTTTCATTAGCTGGTGGTAGTGTATGCCTTGGAAGCAGAGGTACATAGTGAATTCCAGATCAACTTGGGATAGAGCAAGACCCTACCTTGAAAAAGCAAAAAAATAAAAAAAGAAAGACCTTTCATTCTTCTTGTCTACTCATCCCTTTGTAATATCTCTTTAAGAATGAGGGAGCCTAGTCTCAGTTCTTTGGTGAGCTTAAATTGGGAACTAGAGAGCCAGACTCTCAATGTTCACTGAAGTGCTAATGAAATCTTTGTTTCACAGACTTAAAGAATGGATCCTATGGACAACCAAGTATGAATTTAAAAGGAAAAACTTTATTATAGAGAATAAGCAAGTTTAGAGAAAAAAAGCTTATTGCAGAAAAAAGGCAGAGAGAAAAAAAGGTCTTATTCAAGGTCCTGTACAAGAGGGACCTGGAAACAGGTTGCCAAGATGGAGACATCATTTAGGTTTTTATATGTTGGAGAAGTAAGTAAGTAGTTTGGCTCAAAGACAAGTTCATCAGTTTGGATAGGCCCTCAATTATATCTGGGGTATTTTTCCTCCAATTTCCCCTTTTAGGCATCATACTGAAAGGGAGGTAGTGAGTCAGCTTGTGGCCCGAAATAATTTGTGTTCCCCAATTTTTCTTATTTGGGGTTGGCAGTTGGTGCCCCTAAGGGCTTCCTGAATAAGCACTTCCAGATGGGATCTCATATACTGATGAATGTTAATGAAGCTGTGATACATGTGCACAATGGAATTCTACTCAGCAAGGAGAAATAAAATAATGAAATTTGCAAGAAAATAGAGAGTTGGAAAAATCATTTTGAGTGAGATCACACAGGCACAGAAAGACAAACAATGCATGTTCTCTCGCATTTGTGAACAACTGGGATTAAATGGAGATGAGCGTAAATGGTAGTAAGTATCAAGAATATGGGCATAACAGTAAAATGAGAGCAGGAGAAAGAGGAAGTGGGAAGAGAGGAGAGGAGGAGATACTTGACAGGCTAGGCAAGGAAGAGAATATAGGGAGTTGGAGGGACTTGAAGGGGTAGGAGGTAGAAAAGGTGCAGAAAGGAATTACACAAAACTTAACACAACCTGAGTCCGTTCCATAAAGCCCTCCTCCTGGATAGCCTGCTATAAGACATAGCCACCAATAAAGGGGGAGAAGGGAAGGCCCATGCCGAAGTGCCCTATTTAAGGGAGAAAAGGCTTAACCTTAAAACCGTGGTCTCTGGCTGATAATTCTCAGGCCCAGAATGGATTATCCCCCACAATGAACTGTTGACCAGGACAACCTATAAAGTCCAAAAACAATGCATGCCATTGCCAAAATACTTGTTTACCTGCCAGAGCTAAAAGGAAAGACAATTTTGTTGAAGAAACCACAGGCTGCAATCATAAGACATGGAGATACCATGTTGAAACTGAGAAGGAAACCAGCTCGCTCTTGTCCTAGCCTTCGTAGTGCTGGAAAGCACTATGGGAGCTTCTGGGGGACAATGGGCACCAATAGCAGGAATAAGCAGAGGACCCCACAAGGTACAAAATCAACCAGTTGGACAATAAGTACACACTAGTGCAATAGTGGAACACAGCCTTTGCAGGTAACCAGCTCTTCTCTGATAAGACATAAAGCCCACTCAGTGGGAAGAACTCATGTCTGGTACTGATAACCAAGTTAGAATCCCATGGATAGGAAACTCATTGACTCCAGAGAGAAGCCCCCACTGATCTCTGGAGAAGAGTGGGTTTACAACACCAAAAAAATCTCTCAAATAACTAACCTATCCCTTTTAATCCAAGCTGCTCTCACTCTTGGTTGAAGAATCTGTGCTATTTTATAGATAGCAGAGAAAATGGAGGAAATCCAGTATCAATCAATACAACAAGAAAATATAGCTGACTGCTTACCATAAGACGTGCCACTTCTACGACATCTTCCAGGGCCTAGGAGAAATGGCAACATAAGCACTACTCTCACTGCTAGCCTGACAACCAGCTTCAGGGTGATGGTGACAGACACTGTGGTCAATCAAAACCCGTCAAAGCAGATATCCAGAGGCTACAGAGAATTTAACACTAAATCAGGCTGCTAACAGAGCTGCCATGGCTCATGGAATATTGCAGAAGAGGGGACAGAATGATTTTAAGAGGCACAGAGTGGGTAGGGCTTCCCCCTTCCACCACAGAGACTGACTGAGGCCTTCATGACCCTACAGGAGATACAATAACACTACTGAGGAGGGCCCCCTGGGAAATAAGAACTGGAGTAAGGTGATAAAATATTTTTTAAAGAGTTCATATATATTAGATATGTAATACATACAGTTAATTGTGCTTTTAGGTTACTGTTCACCACACTGGAGAATCACTGCCCTAGGGTACATTACCATTCTTCCTGCTTATAATCATTGCTCCCTGAAATGACCCTCAAACTCTGTTCTCTTTTATGAATTGAAAATTCAGTATTCATGAAATCTGACATTATCTTTACTAGGCTACATTCTGCTCTTAGAAGCTTCAAAACAGCACCTACTTCCTTTTATCTAGGCATTGTTTTTGGCCTGCTCTGTATTAGTCATCACGGATACCATCTTCTTCATCACTCTGGCTGGAAAGTCACTGAATTCTCCCACCAACTTTTCTCCATATTCAACCAATTAACTCCAAGTTTCTACCTTTGGAATGTTCCTCAAAGCAGCTTTTCACTTTCATGTTTTTAGCAATTTTCAAGTGCTCCTCCCACTACTGTCATTCTCCATTCCTCTCACCCCCAACCACTGGGGGGACTCAGCCAGCATAGTGTGTTGACAGCTGCCTATCAGGTCTCCTGGTCTCCCTCCACCTTCATCCGTCATCTCTCCACAGCTCTGACTTCATCCTTCCCATGAACCCAGCCTGCCATCTAGACAGGATGACGCTCATCTACCCACACCACCTTCTCCAACTCTGTGTTCCAAGAGCCCTTTTCCATTCAAGCCCTGAATTTTCCTGACCCTATGGAAGCCCCAACACTTATCCTTTGGCAGGTTTTCTCCTTTCTCCTTGCATTCACACCCCTTAATTTTTATTATTCAGGATATATCAAAGGCAAAATTTCACCAGACCTTTTTTAAAACTTTTATTGACAGTTTCCATAATTATAGACAATAAATCATGATAATTCCCTGCCCACTTTGTGCATCTGTCTTTATGTGGGTACTGGGGAATTAAACTCAGGTTGTTAGGATCTGCAGGTAGGCTCCTTAACCAGTGAGCAATCATTCCAGCCCAAGTTTTTCAAATTTTCTATGTGGTTTAATATTATTTTCTTCTTCCACTAAGTTGTGAGCTCCATGACCAGCGAGTATTTCTGACATTTTTTTTGCAGAATCCAGTGCCATGTCCAGCACAAAGAAACTACTCTGGAAATTTTGGGTTTTATTAAACTGAGAAGAAAGAGGGGTCCCAGAAAGCATGCATCAAGAGGGGTATCCCTTGAGACCCAGCAATGGAAGACTTCAAGCAGCTAGGGGGCAGCAGGTAGCTGGCGATCAAGAACTTTGAGATCTCCCAAGTTTACAACGCGCCTGCTGTAGCTAGAGGACAAGGGGCTGTGTACTGCCTACGCAGTGATGCCCTGAAAGAACGGAGCCTATGAATTCAAGTTCTGTCCTTCACTAGCTCTCCAAGTACAATTCAGTATTCCATGATGCCAAATAAGAATATTAATGACCCAGGGTTGTTAAGGATCTTAACCCTGTTTGAAATACCAGAGTAATCACATGATTCTCATGTTTGAATGTGATGATAAGAGGTCCAAGGGCAGAGTAGCCTTTCTAGTTCCATAGAAAACCCTCCATGTGGCATCATCTTTGGTTATAGGAAATCCTCCTCACAGTTTCTGTCCTCCTGTGTGCAATTAATAGTGACACCAACTACTGGAAGCAATACTCTAGAACATGTGTCATAACTAGATACCTTCAAGTCCCTGAGGGCTGGAGGGGGACCACATGAGGCACTGGCGGCCACCCATGCAGCTCAGAGCTCAATTCAAACCAATAAGTACCATAGCAGCCACATTGCTGCCCAAGTAGAGATGGCTTTAAATCCAGACCTGTATAACTTTAAAATCCAATCTCTCTCCTTGAGACCATGTTGACTCAAATATGAAGTTCTTGGGAAGCTGTGGTCTAAGTCCAGCATTTGGAGAAGAAATGAACTAATGGAAGGATCTGCTTTCCAACTGAAATTCAAATGGTATTGCAGAAAGCAGAATTTCTGGCAGCAAGGAAGCTGTAGTGAGGCTTCCGAATTCATAAACTCAGTGAGCATGCCTAATGTCCTCTAGCCAGGAATCTGATTGGTCAACACTAGCATACATACTGAAGTGAGGCCAACAAAATTTTTGGTGGTTGTTGAAGTCAGACACTTATGCATGCAAAGCAAGTATCTGATCACTGTGCTACATCCCTAGCCCTGTATTTTTATATTTTAAATATTATTCAATATACTTATTCGCCTTGATTGGTCTTGTGTCTTTTATTACATCTATTCCTACATATTTTCTCAGTTTTTAAAAAAAATTATTTTATTTTATTTATTTGCAAACACAGAGACAGAGAGAATGGGTGCA
>PVHP010031786.1:0-20976 GCA_004024765.1 Zapus hudsonius | reverse complement strand
AATTTTTAAAAAGCTAATAAACTTTAAAAGTTCAAAAATTAAGCAGTCTTGGGGCTAGGGCGTAGCTCAGTAGGAGAGCACTTGACTAGCACATGAATGTTCTTGGTTTGATTCCCAGTATTACAAATAAGTAAATAATAAAAGTTAAGCAGTCTTTTGGCTTATGTTAAGAATAAATATTATGGCATAAATAATGATCATGCAAAGATCGCTGTATCTCAAACAGTTGGGTTATAATTTTCTAGATATAATTTTCAAGTGTTTCCAAAACGTTATATCAAACAACTTGGTTTTAGTTGGAGAGACCTGGCTACTCACATGCTATTTTGTCAGAATGTACTGGTTTTACAAAACCAAACATGGTTTTTGTTTTTCAAAGAGGCACATGCTTCGGTAAAGACAGTTTTGTTACTAACAGCTCTGATGTGAGGAAAATAGTAAAGACATAAGATAATCTACTTGAGGTCAATCGTTAACTGCAAAGTAGGTCTGAAACTGTCAGCATCTTCAAGTTCATGCTGTGACAGTGTACTAAGGAGACAGTGTGAAGACCAATGATACCAGGAGAGTAAGAAAAATGAAAAGGGGCTGGAGAGAAGACACAGTGGTTAAGGTGCTTGCCGCAAAGCCAAAAATCCCAATTCTCCAATACCCACATAAAGCCAGATATGGTGGAACATGCATCTGGAGTTCTGCTTGCAGTGGCTAGCGGCCATGGTGTGCCATTCTCATTCTCATTCTCTCCCTCTCTCCCTCTCCCTCCCTCTTTTCTCTCTCTCTTTCTCTCTCTCTCTGGATGCAAATGAATACATAAAAATAATTTTATTTTTATAAAATTTTATAAAAAAGGGAGGCTGGGCATAGTGACACACACCGTTAATTCCAGCACTTGGGAGGCAGGAGGATAGCTGCAAGTTCAAGTCCACCCTGAGACTACATAGTGAATTCCAGGACAGTCTGGGCTGGGATACAGTGAGACCTCACCTTGGGGGGGGGGGAACAGAAAGAAAAGAAAAATGGAAAGATTTGATATCTGACTTTGAAAACTTGACAGCCTTAATGTGAATTCAGATTATCTCCTAACTACTCAATAACTGAAAATAATTGGGAAGACAAAGTTATGTAGGATGGATTATAACAGCACTGGAAGAGGAAAGAAAACTCAGTGTGAGTCATTAGGGAAGGAGCTTGGACATTGGGGAGCAGGAACAGCCTATGTGAGATATCAGAGGCCTGGCATACTGACACCACTGAGCGGAGGGTGCTGGAGAATAACAGACACCTGGAAACTGAAAAGGGGAAATGCAGAAAGTACTGAGAACTTTGGGATTCCTGAATTTTAAGGATTTCATATAGACTAGTATGGTTACAGCTCACCTGGAACCTCAACTTGACTTTGTGTTTATCAGATAAATGGTTTGCACTACACAAAGCATAGTAAAGGCTAATACTGCTGCTCCACCATCTATATCTATTACATGCCGATCACTCATGTGTGCCCTGCACCATCTCTGGGTTTATGAGTACCATGTGACAGAAGGCTTCCTTCTCCAGACCATTCCCAACTCTCTCTTCTGGAACAGGTACAAGAAATACAGTCTTATCTTACACTGGACTTGTAGCGTGTCACTTAGTTAACATATCTTGTACTAACCTGCTTGGTATTTTTTTTCCCAAAGTTTCTGATATACATATCATATTCATTTACTGGTGGTAGATCCAAGAGAGAAAAAGTGAATGAAAAGTCTAAGTCAATAAGCCGGAGTAGTTTTGTACTTCGTGTCCTTTAAAATAAATTGGAAACAAAAAGTAAATAATATGCACAGGGACACACAGGGGGATAAAAGGAGTCTATTATGCAGGTGACAGACACTGTGAGATCATGAATATACCAACTACTTTATGTCTGGGAGACATGCACTAGCCATGGAAAACCATCCTTCCCCCACTACAATGCAGAGGTAACAAAATGAGTGATTGTATGTGTCCAGTTCTGGCTGCTCAGCACCCTGGTCCTGGATCAGACTGACATATCATGCCACACAGTTTGATCACTGGAGCTTTATAATTAATCTTGACATCTAAGTTCAAAGCCTATTTTTCTTCTTAAATACTACCTTCACTACTCTTGACTCTTAGCTTGTCTATATAAAACTCAGAATCAGCATCCTAAAAGGTATGAACTCACACATACCCTGCTGGGACATCTTTTTTATTGAAACAGCCATGGATTTATAGTTATGTGGGAAAACTTGATATTTTTCTATATTAAAACTTCCAATTTGTGACTGTAGCATGCCACTTTTCATTTCCTGGGTCTCAGCCATTAGTGGATAGACCATGCCTCCTTTCATTCCCTGGGTTTCAGTAATGTGCATTGAGTTTTCCCATGGAGCTCTTCCTTTCCTTGCATCATGTTCATCCCAATCCTACTGTAGATGGTGAAATACAACTAACATATATTGCCTTTTTACCCAATATATTTTGTTAAATTCCTTCATTATTCACATTTGTAAAATCCAGTGAGTTATCTGTAGATTTTTAAGTTTCCATGTACATAATCATATTGCCAGTGAGAAATAAACATTTTATGTTTTCTTTTAATACATATTTTCTTCTTGCCTAGTTATGCTGGCTAAAATCCTACTGAGTATAAGTAGACATAGAGACTATCTCATCTGCTTCCAGAAATGAAAAGCTTTCACCAGTACATACAATGTTAGTTGCAGGATTTCTATAAATATGCTTTGCCACACAAAGGAAGTTCCCTTCTGTCCTAGTTGGCGCAAATCAATCATAAATGGCTATTGAAGCTTTAAAGCATTTTTTCTGAAGATGTTGAATAACTACAGTTTTCTGTTCTACTGCAGTAAATAAATGTGATAAATAACATGGATGATTTTTGAATGTCAAACCAACCTTGAATTCCTAATTCTTGGGTGTCAGTGTGTGATGGCTGATTTAACTTTAGTTAGGGATACTCAAATGCCCAATGCAACCTTCAGAAGCCTGACGCTTTGCTCAAAGGGACAACCAGGTGAGTTTCCATTTGACTAGGAAGACTGGGCTGCCCCAAGTGTGTCTATGAGAGTGTTCTCAGATACCATCACATAACTGGTGGAAACTCAATGTGCTGTTGGAACCCAACAGGCTGGGTGGGCTCAGGTGGAAAAAAAAAAAAAAACAGGCTGAGGAATGGCAAATTCTTGCTTTCTCTTCAAGAGCCAGGACCTCCTTTGGCCCTTGGATGTCAGAACTTCAGGTTCTTGAGAGTTTGGATTCTGGGACTCAGACGAGAAGCCCACCAGCTCTCTTAAGCCTTTGTACTCAGTCTAAAAATTGTACCATCTGCTTCAGACCTGGACTGAGCCATGCTCCCAGCTTTCCTGCTTCTCTAGCTTGCAGATAGATGGCTTGTGGTGGGACTCCACAGTCAGGTGATCCAATGATTCTAATAAATTATTTTTCATGTCTCGAGAAAGAGAGAAAGAATATTCTATCAGTTTTGTCTATCTACAGTACTGATAAAACACACTGAATTGAATTTGTTTATGCTTTGTTAAATATTTATAAGAAATACTGGGCTGGAGGGATGGCTCAGTGGTTAAGGCCTTTGCCTACAAGGCAGAAGGACATGAGTTTGATTCCCCCGAACCCACCTAGAGCCAAATGCACAGGGTGGCGCATGTGTCTGGAGTTCCTTTGCAGTGGCTGGAGGCCCTGGTGCACCATTCTCTCTCTCTGTGTCTGCCTCTTTCTCTCATTCTCTCACAAATAAAGAAATATAAAAAAAAAGAAAAGAAAAGAAATACTTGTCTACAGTACTTTTTACTTCCAAAGTCCTTATAAAATTTTGGTGTCAAGGTCTGGCTAGCTTCATAAAACATGTTTTTTCTTCCATGAGTTAGAAAGTGTGCCTACTTCTCTGTTCTCTTGAAACTGTGAAAACAAAAGTTTCTTCCTCAAATATTTAGAAGACTTAGAAGTCAGCTATAGCTATAGTTTAATTTGTAGGAAAGTGATTTATATGTTAAATACATTTAACAAACATAAGACAACCCATATTTTCTACTGCTTCTTAGATCTATTTTGATAAGTTGTGCTTTGCTAAGTTTACTCATTTAATCTAAATTTTACTGACACTAAGTTATATAATCTCTTTAATGTTTATAAAATCAGTATTAATGTCACCTGACTTTATCACTCTGGGAAAATAGTTCTACAGGCTGGAGTGTGTTTCTGTGCACTTGTCTAGTATGCACAAGTCACTGGGTCTGAACCCCCAGGATTAAAAAAAATCCCTTATGATTTTTTTCTTTTTAAGAGGCTCATAAGAATCACTTTATTATAACAGTTTCTGAACAAGAAATTCTGTTTATAATATTAAAATTATAAAACTATACATGTGTCTATGTTTGATTTTGTATATCCAACTTTCATTCTAAAAATGAGAATATTTCATTCATTAATATATAATGTCATTACTGACACATTTTTGTTTAATCTACCCTCTTCTTGGTTCCCATTTTTCAAGTACTCTATTCCTTTGTTTTCCCTTTCTTGCCTAACTTTGGATAGATCATGTGTTTTTAAAAAGTTTTTGAAAACTTGCACAGTATGTATTCAAATACTGCTTCTGCCCTGTTCCTTCTCTTTTATTTTTCTGGAGTCTGATTATTTTGACTTTATCTTACATGTCTCCTGGAGTCCCTTTGTATCTTCCATCCTTCCTTCTTTATTTCTGCTTCAAGTTGGAATATTTTCCATTATCCCCTCTCCAGCCCACTAATCCTGTCATCTCTGATAATTTGTTGAATTCAATTATCAAATTCTTTTAAAATTTTTTCATTTATTTACTTGCAAGCAGAGAGAGACAGAAGGAAGACAGACAGAGAGAATGGGCATGCCAGGGCCTCCAGCCACTGCAAACAGACTTCAGATGCATGTACCACTTTGTGCATCTGGCTTTAGGTGGGTACTGGGGAATTGAACTCAGGTCATAAGGCTTTGTAGGCAAATGGCTTAACTGCTAAGCCATCTCTCCAGACCCCAATTACCAAATTCTTAATTTCAATTAATATCTTTTGGGAGGAGGATCCATAATTTCTTTCAATTGTCTCACTGATTTCAATGGTCTGATCAAATTAATCTTTTATCAGTTTGTTAAAGAGCATTAATCTTATGTTACTATACACATAATAAAATCCACATCCGATGATTCACTATCAGGATCACATATGGGTCCATTTACTACTTCTTGGTTTTCTCTCTTGTTTTTAGTTATTTGGTTGGTCCAGATTTCTGATAATTTATTAGATATAAGAAATTGTATAGCAAAAATTATAGAAATTATGCTGTTTTTCATCTTTTTAACTCATTTGTATCTCGGGTATATTTCAAAGTAGACACATATTTCTCCTAATGTATAATTCATTCACTAAATTTAGATCTAATACAGTAAGTATCTCAATAATAATTTCTTCCCTGAAACTGTATTTCTTTTAAACATACAAATACATAAATGTCAGAATACATGCATAGTTCTATAAAGTGCTCTAATAATTCTATCAAAAGTATTTCTATTTTATTATTAATCAAGATGCTTCAGCACTTGGTCTTTTTATTTTTCTACTGGGGTCCTTACTATGATTTTAATTCAAGAGAAACTTTATTATACATATACTACACACCACAACATAACCAACACCAGAGGCCAGCCTAACAGTGGCTGCATTTACTTAGAGCTCCCTCCACCAGCACCCTAACTCCCCACTTCTCACAGTAATCACTGTATTATGGTATCATTTTCTAACATTTCAAATAAAATTTTATTTCATATTTATATGCACCTAAACAATACACTACATAGTCTTGTTTCTGTGTTTATAAAGATTGCATTAAACCACAGAACTTGAATCAGGTTTAAAACAAAATAAAAAAAACTATAATAGCAGAAATTTTCATTTTGCTACCTCAAAAGGAGGCACTAAATATAAGGACACCAAAAATAATATCAAATCTACTGTTTTTATTATAAATTAATTTTTTCATTCATCAAATAAATTGAGTACTAAGGCCATAATTGAGCCAGATTATATGGATTTTAAAACCATTTTTGGCACGTGTGTAGTAAATGTACATGTGTATGAAGAAAATGTCAGGTGTTTTTCTCTATCCATTTCTGCTTGTTTACTTAAGACTATCTCTTTCTTTCTATCTCTGCTTCCTGGCCACCATGAGGTGATCTGCTGCTCTGCTCCATCACTTTCCCACTAGGATGGACCAAAACGTCTAAAACTATAAGCAAAATGAATCTTTCAACCTGTAAAGTGTTTCTCAGGTATTGTATCAAAGTGACAAAAGGTTGACTAACACAGAACACTGGTATCAGAGAAATGGAATCATTTCTATGACTACCTGATATTGTGGTTCAGAGGCCTTTGGAACTGGTTAATAGGAATTTGGAAGTTCGGAGACTTGGGCTAGAGAAGTCCAAGAAAGCTGTAAGCAGAACGTAGCAGGCAATTCTAGTGGGAATTCAGAAAATGTGGACAGTAAAGACTGTGCTCATAAAGTTTCAGAAAGGAATGTTGGACTACATCCATTGTATTATATTGTGGCAAAGAACTTGTCTGCATTTTGTCCATGCGCAAATTTCAAGGCAGTATTTAGGTGGTGTCATGAGTACTGCTGGTTACTTTTAGCCAAGTTTAGATGAGAAATGAGAGCAAAGGCAGAGAGATTGCTAAGAAAAGAAGGATGTGTAAAGTTGGATACAAGAAAAGGATGCATCAAAAAAGAAGCCAAGAGGGTCTGGAGAGGTGTCTCGGTGGTTAAAGGTGTTTGCTTACAAAGCCTGATGGTCTGGGTTCGATTTCCCAGTACCCATGTAAAGTCAGATGCACAAAGTGGCCCATGTGTCTGGAGCAGGAGCCCTTGGTGTGGCCATTCTCTCCTCTCCCTCTCAAATAAATAAATTTAATGCAAAAAAAAGCAACAGCAGCAAAATGCATTGCACTAGAACAACAGAAAAGACACCTTGAGAACACCTCTGGAATCAGTAAGACCTGACCCATTGCAGAGTCACAGGTGTAAAGTCTTTAGCTCCTTTGAAAGACTTTGCTCTGAGATGAGAACTCTGGGGCTCCTTGTCCACATAGGTTAAAAGAAGTGTTTCTCTACATTTGACCATCCAGACCCTCAAAAGCTGCTGTAGCTGGTTTGAAGGAGACCACATGATGCTTGAGCTGGTAGCACTCCCTGGCATCATGCACATGAGTCTAGTTTTGCAGACATACACCAGACAAGACTTATGGGATCAGGGAGGCTTCCACCCATATTTCAAAGGAAAGCCTAAGAGGCCAGACAATGTGTGCAAGGCCAGGATCCAAAGGGGCCAAGGTGTGAAGCTGTGAAAATGAAGCATACGCTGCAAAGAACTTGGAATGTCAGGAACATGGAATTTCTGCTATAGGAAAGTCACAGGCAATAACTGAAGCCAGCCCAATGTGGGCTGCAAACTGCAAAGCCAACCCTCAGGAGTTCACATCATGGCTGCACATGCTAGGCCTAGAACCACAGGATCTAATGTTTGCCCTTGTCGTAGTCAACCACATCCTGCTGGGATGAACCTCCAAACCAGGCAGTTTATGGGAGGAAAGAACTTATTGAAGCTACAGATCCAGAGGAAGTTCCATAATGGTGAAAAAGGCTGGTCCCCTTTCACAGGTTTAAGCAGAAAGAGAAACCCATCAACAGCACCACACACAACAGTAAAAAGGCAGGGGGAAGAAAGAGATTTCTTTCCCCTTTAGATAGCCTTGGGGCCAGGGTCTTGAAACACTATCCTTGTTGGCTTCCTGAGTCTCTGGAATTTCCTGCCTGCACTGCTCTCCCAGAAAGGGATGTTCATTTCTAGCTTCCCTGAGCTTCCTTACATCCTGCAGACCTATCCAGGATAACTTAAAAGGTCAAGTTGACAACAAAAGTTAACCATCACAGCCCTCATGGGTTTCAGTCCTCCTTTAGCAACATTACTCCTTTTTTTGCCTACATCCTTTTGGAACAGGAATGTTTACCATGCCATTTATGTTTAAAATATGTTAACTTGCTTTTTAAATATTATAGGGACTCATAACTGAGTTTGTCTTGAGTCATAAGAGACTTAGAACTTGACTATTGAACAATTTTGGAACTATTAAGACTTTGGGAGCTCTTGGCCATGGACTGAATGCATTTTACATTATAAAATGAACATGAGACTTTTTTGGGGGGGTGTAGAGTATCAAGATTTAAGGAGATGATTTGGGTGTGATAAATTGACAGGAGATAGACTTTGTGATAGTTGACTATAACTTGATTGGACTGGGAAGTATCTGGATCAATAAAGCATACTTCTGGGTGTACCTGTGGCAGACTCTAAAAAGGGTTAACTGAGTGAGGAGAATCTGCCCTGAACATAGGTTATACCACTGCATAGGCTGGGAGCCCAGATGGAATAAAAAGGGAAAAGAAAAAGACACTAACACAAATTCATTGTTCTCTCTTCTCCCCTGCCATGTCTACTTTCTTTCCTTCCCTCTCCTCCCCTCTTCTCTCCTACCCACCCTCTCTCCCATGAGGTGAGCTGCTCTGCTCCACCATGCCTTCCCTGCCATGATGAACAGAAAACTCTGAAACTATGAGCCAAAATAAATCATTCTTCCCTTAAGTTGTTTTGCTCAGGTATTTTGTCATAGCAACAAAAAGTCCAACACAACCATTCAATAATGGTTAACCTTGAATCTCTCTCCTTATCTGTAAAATGAGACTGCAAGGATCCTGGGATAATACATGTGAAGTGCAGTACACGCAATACATATTGTCTAGGTTTGTTCCTTATAGTCACTGCTAGTTCCCCAGCTTCCTCACCTAAAACATGGATATAGTGTGAGTCCACTGACAGGGTTTCCTCAGTGAGATTAGGACCATAAAGATGAAGCACACATGAGACAAAGTCACTCTGCTTAACGGGACTGTAGCCACCAGATCTGTAAGTGTGTGACTGTAATTCTGCCTAAATCATAGAAAGCCACATGTTCCCGGGGTAACTTCTCAACAGTCAGCCATGTATTCACTATGCACATTAGATGGCAAACATCTCACACTACCAGCATCAACAGGTGAACACACAGAGAACTGTTGCACAACTTAAAGAATTTACTGGGTAGGTATGTAGCTCAGGGGTGGAGTGCTTGCCTCACATACAAAAGTACCTGTGTTAGGTTAAAATAATTTACCTAAGCAGTCAGCAGTATAAATATAATGTAAAGCCCTATTTTTGAAAGCATGTTGAGGAAAAGTATGTTAAAACCATATAATATTGGGCTAGGATTAGCTCAGTGACAGAGCACTTGCCTCAAGTGCACATGGCCCTGGGTTTGATCTGGAGCACCACACATGTGTGTACACACATACATATATACACAGTAATATTATTATTAATAATGATGATGACTTTGTCAAATTCCCCAATGTACCTACTTTTGCTTAAGGGCCTGACTCCGGCTCTTCTGGCGGTGTGAAGCTGTTACAAAATCCACAAAAATTCCACAAACAGGGGTTCTTGAAGGGGAATCATTTGCATCTACATAAGAGAAACAAATAATTTTTGTGCAATGTAATATTTCTTTCAAGTAAAAAGAAAAGATTAAAGCAATTAGAATCATATATACCAGTCATATTCAAACTTTTATTTAAAATTTAAAAATAACAATAACTATGATAAGCATCCACAAACACACAAGAGGCAGGATTGACTTCAACTAAAACTTACAGACAACAAAGCAAAATGTACTACTATTATGTGCCAACCACCACTGAGAGTTTTAGAAGTATTTAAGAATGTAACTGGGTATGGTGGCACACAACTCAGGAGGCAGAGGTAGGAGGATTGCTGTGAGTTCAAGGCCACCCTGAGACTACACAGTGAATTCCAGGTCAGCATGGGCTAGAACAAGACCCTACCTCAAAAACCAAGGGAAAAAAAAGAAGGTATCTATAGAAAGCAATTCTCAGTCCACACCCTACCCATATTGCAAAAATATAGATAATACAGTAAAAATGCAACTGTAATTTCAGTATCAGAGATTTCAGTTATTTACAGTAAACTGAGGTCTGGAAATATTAAATGAATAATTCCAAAAATAAACAATTCATAATTTTCAGATTGTATGCTGTTCTGAGCAGCATGTGGTGTCCTGACACAGAACATCCAGGCTGTATGTGATAGCCAGCCTTCAGTCACCAAGTAGCTATCTGTTATCAAACCCACTGTCTTAGCACCACACTGTTGGTGCTCAAGAACACTTTATTTTAAGGCCTTTAAGTGCAAGACTAGTGATGCTGGCAATTTGGATATGGAGAAATCATAAGGTGCTTCCTCAAAATGAAAAAGTAAATGCTCCCAACTTGAAAAAAAAATATGCTGAGTTTCTAAAAACTATAGTTTTTTTATTTTCCTTTTCTAAAAACTATAGTTTTAAAATCTATCCATGAAAATATGAAGAAGGAAAAAGAAAGTCATATTATTTTTGCCATAGCATTCAGCTCAGGGCAGGGAGGCTCCAAATACCCATGATCCCCCATGTGCTAGTGTTACAGGGCCCAAGTACACTGCCATTTTTCAGTTCATGATACCAGTCCCTGGGCCTCAGCCAGTCAACAGTCAAAATGAAGCTGGGTCTTCCCTCTGCCAGGGCCAGTAGCCCTGGCTAGAAAGAAGTGTTTCTAGCTATCAATCTATAGGACGCTGTCAATATCCACATTGCCGAAGAGTTTCACTACTTCTGCAATGGGCACAAAATAAGTATGAGTGCTAATTATTCTCCCAAGCTTTCATATGGATGATTAAACTGCACTAATTGCAATTAAATTGCATTCATCATTGGTTACAAGATCATTTAGTTTACAATCCACTAATTTTTTAATATTGTCCCATTTTACCTTAAGTGCTATTTTGAAGCTAATATTCTATCAGATGTCCATTTTCCCTTTAATTAATTTTAAAATATTTACTCCTATTCTCACAAGTAACTTATCATGCCCAGATGCCAAGAATTTAGAGAAAAAATAGTCCTATTTCCATAAAGGAAAATCCCTGAAAGAAAGGTGCAGGAGATAGTGTGCTTCCTGACAGGCCCTGTGGAGTGATGTACCTGGGCCTCTGTGGGGCTGGTCAGGCCAGCTGCCTGCTTCGTGGGTCTCACATATACTCTGTGGGTGTCCATGGACCTCTCTGAGACTATCTGAGCATCTGCCTCCCTTGCCCTTGCAAGGCTCTCCTCTGCTTTGCAGGACATCCCTGGGCCTCTGTGGAGCTGGTCAAGCCTGCTGCCCACCTCAAGGGGTTTTCTCTTCTGCTCTGTGTGGCATCCTTAGACCTCTGTGATTTTGACATGGCCTCCTAGCCACCTCACAGGGGTCTCCTCTGCTAACAAACAGCCTAAGTTTCCTGCTGACAATTCTGACTGTCATTTGATGGGAACACAAGGAGAACACCATCAGGAGAAGCAAGAGCCTGTGCATGCAGACTGCACAGAGGCCTGACAGCACTGGAGACATGCAAAGCTGGGCAGCAAGTGACCTGCAGGCTCTGTTCACATGACAACTCTTAACATGCCCAACTTGTGACATGAGTGTCTCTCAGAAGTTAGAGGCATGGTGCCACCTGATACACAAAGCACTCAGTCTGCCCACTTGGTGGAAGGCTGAAATAAGGTCTACATGGATCCACGGCACAGGGGACCCCAGTGCTGAGTATTCACCTACACACCTTTGCGGGGTTCCTGTTCACACTCCATTCGACCTTGCTTCTGAAACATTTTTGAAGATAACTCGCCAACCCTCTCATTTTCTGCATTGATGGCCTTTTGAATTTCTTGAATTTCTCTTTTTTGGGCTAAAGGAAGTTCTTCAGTTTTCCCTTGTGAGTCGGGCTCATTGTTGCTATCATCGTCTCCATCACAAACCTCAAAGTCATCTTCATAGTCCTACAAGCAATAATAAGTCTTGTGGCACTCTTAAGACAGATGAATTAAGCAACAGTCATAGGAAACAAAGCATTCAAAATTTAAAATAAAGTACTTATTACAACTAAGGAAGACTTTACGATTCACTGATTTCATGTTACTGGATTATAAATCTGCATGTATTGCTGCTTTTGTTTTTCTGAAAATGAACCACACAATACAGAGCCATGAACACTAATAACTACTAATAATGTATCACATTTATGCTAAGAATGTGAAGATCTATCTACACATGTATATAATTAGATTCAGATACATATGTCCATGCTTGAATGCAGGTTAATGTGAGTGATCTGTAAAACCATTTAATCATCTTATGGGTAAGTATAAGCACTGGCGGACTTGTAGCAAGCTTTAGTAAGTAACAATTAGACCTAAATCAAGCCTTATGAGATATGAAGAAGAAAGAAACACTAAATTTACTATACATAAGCTGATTTTAAGAATAGGTTGTTAAACTGAGAAAAAAATTCAGATTTATACACACTTCAAAATCATCTTCAAAGCTGGCTGGATATTCATCAGCTCCAACAGTCTCTAGATCAGTTTCTTCCTTTTCAATCTCCTGGAGGTAATAAAATAAATATGAAACAAAAATTTAATCATAAACTTAAGTATTGTTAGTAAGCTGGAAATGTATTTTTTCCAAGGTTCATGTGATAGTGCTAACTTAAAATACACTTATAAAATATAACAATGTAGCTTAACTGAATTCTTCTAAGGAATATCCTTGTAATGATAATAAACTATATATTTTTAAAGGCTAGAAAAAATATTTTAAAGTTTTCAACATAACTAATAAATGTTTGAAAGATAGACATGTTCATCCTGACTTAAATACATGTGTCCACATATACCAAACACTATATGATATCCCATTAACATGTACAATCTTTAGTGTTTCTATAGATCAACTGAAAATGAATCAAGATTTATCAAAAAATTCCAAGTATACAACAATAAAAAATAAAAAAGAGAAGGAAACACTTTTGCTAACTTACAGTTGTGATCCAAAAGAAAAACATTTAATAAACACAATCCATTAACATAAAATTCTTTAACTCTAAGGATAAAACAAAGTGTATTATTGGGGCTAGGAGATGGTTCAGTAGTGAAAGATGCTTGCTTGCAAAGCCTGCCAGCCCAGGCTCAATTCCCCAACTATCCACATAAAGCCAGCCTGCCCAATTGGGAGGCATGGACCTGAAATTATCTAAATTAACCTGTGGAGTCACTTATCCAAGAATGTCAAGCTGCATCTAGTAACAGAGCCTGAGGGACAGGAAACTAACTCTTGTAGTTACGCAAGAGTGGGCCTAGCTGCATCTATAGCAGAGCTTAGGAGCAGAGAAAGAAAACTGGCCCTTGGAGTCATTTAAGGTTAAGCCTATTGCACATGCCATTGCTGGTGCTCTATCTGCAGCTTCCATTGACAGGCACTCATTGGTATTTTTAGTGAAGAGCTAAAAACAGCAATACATGAACAAGTTGAACATTGAATAGGCAAAGGGCAATAGACTTTTGACTTTGAATAATCCTTAAACTTTTATTAAAAAAAGGATTTAGGAGTATGACCTATTAAGATGCTGCTGATCAAAACGCACTCACAATCCATTCACAAACGTTACCATACTAAGCCACCTGTTGTCAACAGATCTGTGGAAGTTCTGTGGGCAGCTTGTTACTGACCACACTGTCTTCGATGCCACTGTCTGCACTTCTCTCGCATGCACACTTGTTCTGTGTCCAGAGTCTAACCAGGCCACTGAGGAAACGGGGCAAAGAGTATAGCTTACGATCAACCAGCATCTTAAGCAATGCTTGTCACTG
This sequence comes from Zapus hudsonius, assembly GCA_004024765.1. Taxonomy (NCBI): domain Eukaryota; kingdom Metazoa; phylum Chordata; class Mammalia; order Rodentia; family Dipodidae; genus Zapus; species Zapus hudsonius. The sequence goes on along the minus strand of PVHP010031786.1, from coordinate 7,078 downwards.
TTGATCATCTGTCTTGCTCAGGCCAAAGGTACACCACAGCAGAGAAAACCATCTCACAGCAATATTCTCATAAAGTTGCTTATAAGGTCTGTAAGAAATATTCCCATAGTTCTCTCCCATACTTCATTCTCATAGTTCATTCCCGCAGTTTGTTGGACAGGCATTTGTTTGCAGTGGCAAAAGACCCTGTTGTGTGCATGCAACACACACACACACATAAAATAAAAAAATTTTAAGTATTCTTCTACAAATTATCTGAAAGCAGGCAGCTCCCGCATCTTTCCCACCAAGGGTGTACTGTACCCAACTCACACTGTCTGAATAGATCAACACAAAAACAGTTCCATTGGCCCGGATCTTGTCTGAGCTGCCAGAATCCATGTTCCTGGTGCACTGCCAAGGGCTCACAGCACCACTGCTCATCCTCCCATGGGGCAAGAAGAGGTAGCACAGACCCTGGCTAGAGCCCACTGACATTTCACATCACGAGGAATAAAGCTCTGAATTCTGTGAGGGGAAACAGGCTCAGTAAGGCTCTGAAGAGTTTGGAGAAGCCTCACAGCACATCTCAGAGTGACCTGGGTTTGGTTTTCAAAGGATGAGTAAAAGTTTTTCAGGAAAATGGATTCTAGGGAAGCAGACGTGCAGCACATGTTTAGGCTACACCCAACAAATCCTGTCTTAATTAACAATGCTTATGCTGATCTCACTCTCCATTGGAGAATGTGTTTTTCTTTTTCAGAAGGCAGTGAGAACCCAGCAGATAAGCTACCCCTCAGTTATCAGCCAGGGCCCAGGTGAAATCACAGAGGAATTGACAAGATGAGCAAGAGTGCTGCTTCCATGGTGAGCTTGACAACCAATGCCAGGATGATGAAAACAGATACGGAGGATACTCAAATCGTATCAAAGCAGAAATCCAGAAGATGCTGAGAGCTCAACACTAAAACAGACTTAAAACATACCCACCAAAGAGCTAAGGTGGGTGGGAATTTCCAGAGACATGCCCCCCCACACACACATACAATGACTGACTGGGGGGCTCTCACAACTCATAGCCCACAACCCTATAGTGAATACCAGCAATCCTACGGAGGAGGGCTCTCAGGAGAATGAGGGCAGGTAGGAAGGAGGAAAATGGTGATACCAATACATGATTTGTCCATACAGCATCTTAAGCAATGCTTGTCACTGTTGATCATCTGTCTTGCTCAGGCCAAAGGTATGCCACAGCAGAGAAAACCTAGTCACACTGCTTTAAGTGGGTGGATTACATGTTTGTAAGATTAATTTCAGGGCAAGTTACAAGTCAAGAATTTAAAAAGCATCTCACAGCAATATTCTCATAAAGTTGTTTATAAGGTCTATAAGAAATATTCCCATAGTTCTCTCCCATATTTCATTCTATTTAATAAAATAAATAATAAAGAAAAGACCCCCCCCAAAAAAAAACTTCTCATACAAACTCAACCAGCCAGGGAAGAGGTATACACCTGTCCATCAGTGGCACATGGGCTATGGGGTAATCAACTTTGATTGCATATTAGGCACGCTTAATGGGAGGGAATTCATGCCTAGTAGTGAGAACCAAGGACTCTAGAGAGATGCTTCCACTGTCCTTTGGCTAAATGGAGAGGCCCCACCCATCAAAATGTCTTCTATATGCCAATGTTTATCCCTTTTGATTCATGCTGCTCTCACTCATGGTTAGAGAATCTGCTTTTTACAGATGGTGACAAATACCAGGGAGACCCAAAATCCATCAGAATGACAAGAAAAGAAAGCCAGGCTGGAGAGATGGCTCAGCAGTTAAGGTACTTGCCTGAAAAGCAGAAGGACCAAGTTCGATTCCCCAGTACCCATGTAAAGCCAGATGCACAAGGTGGCACATGTGTCTGGTTCGTTTGCAGTGGCTAGAAGCCCAGGCATGACATGCCCTCTCTCTCCCTCTCTCAGCTTCTTTCACTCACTCTCTCAAATAAATTAAAATAAAAAAGAAAGCCAACTACCTAGCACTAGATGAGTCATCTCTATCATACCCACAAAGGTCCAGTAAATATTACAGAGGAAATGGAAAATTAAATATGAATGCTGCTCTCATGACTAGCCTGAGAACCTCTTCCTGGGAGATAGTGGTGGTCAATGGAGGAGACTCAAAACTCATCAAAGCAGAAAATTAAGACTGCCAAGAGCTCAACACTAAAAAGATACTTATGAGCAGCACTGGGTGATCACAGACCCCTGTGAATCAGAGCACAGCCACCAGATATTCTAGTCTGGCCTGGTTGCTGAAGGAGGGGTCTAGAGTGGAGTGCAGCCTGCCTTCACTGCCTTTTGACCTGAGAGGAGAAGAGCATTTTATATTTGTCACACCAATGCAGCTTAGAACCATGCCCCAGAGAGTCCTGGCAAACTTTTAACAACCTGGAAAATGTTGAAAGCAACCACACACACACACACAAAAAAAAAAAAAAAAAAAAAAAAAGATACTTATAACACACCCAAGGCTTATACTTATAACCTCCAAGGCTCAGGGAACATTTTTTAAAAAGGAAAGAATGTAAGTGCCGCAGGGTGGGAAGGTATACTCTGAGGTATTGTCTTCCCCCACCCACCCACCCAGGGACTGACTGGTGCATTCCTGACCCCACATTAATTACCAATAACCCCACTTAGGAGAGCCCTCAGTGAAAAGGGGCCAGGGGAAAATAGGAATATGACCAATTTGCAATATGTTCATGTAAGGTTGGAATTCAGGCTACATCCTGATCCTCTTCCCAAACCAGCCTCAGTATCGACAAGAGTCAAAGACTGATAAAGACTTCCTCCCTAAACAAGAGCCACACCTGGCCCGAGAGACTGTCCTTCCGATCCCTCCTGATCCTGAGAACATGTGACCCCCTGAGCCCTCCACCCAACCTCATGTGACCAACCAGACCCCAACCTGAACGTTTTCCCCTTAAAAGCCCTGATCTAAACCTGCCTCGCGCGCTTTTCCGCCACCTTTGGTGAAAATAGCCGGGCAGCTCGCTTTTCCTCCTATCAAAACCTTTCCTTTCAGAGTGGTCTCTCGTGGTCATTTCCATTCTAACAGTTCATATATTTAAATTCTCAATAATTTTTTTAAATGAGGACATAGAGAAATGGATAAAACACTAGTCATGCAAGTATAAGAACTAAAGTTCAGATCCCTAGCCCCCACAGAAATGCTAGGCAGGTATGGCGGTCTGTCTGTAGCCCCAGCACTTGGGAGGCAGAAACAGGATCACCAGAGCACCTTGTGATAGAGTGATAGACCCTCCATTACTAAGTAAGATGGAGAGTGGTCAAGGAAGTCACCCAACCAATATCAACTTCTGGCCCCTACATATTCATGCATACAGATGCACATGCACCCACACACATGTGAACACACATACACACACAAATACAGAAAAAGAAAAGAAATGAGTTATGGAGCCTTGAAAGACACAATTTTGAGAAGGCTGGCTATTCCTCTGACCACAGAGCTACTTGCAAACCTTCCCCCTTCCATGATGAGTGGATGCTAGCTAGCATCAGGTGGGCGAAATGAACACTGCCTTAAGATGGTCTGTGGAATGCTGTAGAAAGATTATTGTTTTCAAATTCAACTGCCTCATGCTCTGGGTTTACATCTCAACATGAGCTTTTTAAGTTCTTTAAAACTGTGGAACAGGAGCAAAAAAATAAAATAAAATAAAAAGGTGACTGGAAGTACAGAGAAAATAATGGATGGAGACAGTGAGGAAACTTTTATCCACTGCTAATCACTGATTTAAACCTCATAGACTCTCTTTGTCAGGACACCACTCACAAGTGGAACTAAGGTAGGGTTCCCATGCTAATAATTCACGTCATTATATAAAGTTGTCCAGACCTACAGAGTGTACCACCCAGGACCTAGAGGCTTGAGATCACCATGTTTGTCAGCAATGTAACAAAGGAACCACTTTGGTGGGGTGTTGATCATGGGGGAAGCTGTGTACATGAGAGGACAGGGCAGGGATCTGTGAACCTTCCTCTCACTTTACCTTAAACTTAAAACTGCTCTAAAGAAAGAAAGTCTAATAAAAAAAAAAAACAAGGTCCTCTTAGCACATTGTCAAATACAACTACTATATAGTGTGTTAAATGACTATTTATTATTTAAATAAATACCTACTGTGATGGTTTGAATTAGATGTTACCCGTAAATTCATACATTCTGAACACTAGGTCCCCAACTGGTAGCAATTTGGGAACTGGAACCTTGCTGAAAGAGGTGTGCTGCTGGGGTGAGCGCAGTATTATATAGCCAGCTTCCCCTTGCCAGTGTTGGCTAACTCCTGCTGCTGTTTTCCACCTGCTGTGGCAAAGAGGTGATGTCCAGCCTCTGACCTACCATTTTCCCCCTGTTATTATGGAGCTTCCCATTGAGACTGTCAGCCAAAATAAACAATTCTCCTCCCATCAACTGTTTTTGATAGAGTGCTTTGTACCAAAGGTAACCTACCAATAGATAACAAAGCAAATTCTGTGCAGGAGCTTTAAACAAAAACTAGCAGAATCACACTCTTATTCACATTAGAATAACCTAGACTAACCCAGGGATACTTTGTTATGTTCTAAGTCCAGCCAGGATTCAAAACCACTAACCCTAGAGCGTGCCAGGCATTCAGTGTGGGGTCTGGAACAGACACCATCACTTCAGAACTGGAACCACACTGGGGGACATCAAAATGGCAAGAATATGCCACCATCCAGGAATCACCAATCCACCACAGCCACTAGAACAGTCACTTGGATCTGCCCCTCATGGCTGTGGGCTAGATGCTTCAGAGACACCTGGGATCAACATCTCACACACACTGAGGAACCCAACAGTGCTCCCAGATTGCTGTTCTCATAGAATTACTGAAAACAGCCTGCTTGTGTACTTCTCACCAATAGCCTAAGTGGTAGTATCACTTGGTTTTCTCTATTCAGTCTTCAAACCTCTCTTCCCTTTGCAATTTAAACACAGCACAATGCTGAGAAGACTGGCTGCTCATTGGACTTCCACCTCCAGCAGAGTGGATGGATTTGCTCCTTGCAAATCTTCCCCCTTCCATGATGAATGGACTCTGTAGCTCAGTGTACACAGTAATCCAGTTCTGCCCATCACCAAGACTGACCTTCACAGTACCAAGAGCTTTTAAGAACACATAAAAATTGCATGGTTAAAAAAATTTCATGGTGAAATTTTACCTCTCCCCCTGTATTTGTACTAAAAGTATACTGACAGATAAGCTTGTAAAACGAGTCTACATGTTCAGATAGAATTGTGCTGATTCCTCACATTCCTGCCATTGAGTCACCTTCTACACTGAGTAGCCCTTCTCACAGCTACACTGCACACAAGAGGACAGCATAATCAGACAGGATGCCATCGCAGCTCCCCCCAGGGAGGTGCACAGACTAAAACAGCTGCTTGTGGCTGATGAACTGCAAGACTTAGGGCAAGTGACTTCACCTCTTAGTGCCTCAGCCATTTCCTCTGAAGAATGAAAATCACAATATCTCTTGTATTATGCCCAGGGAAAGACTAAACAAAACATGTATATAGGCTATTTATCCTTGCATCTAAAAGAGTAGAGGCTTGGCAAACATTCTCTGTAGTTGTCACTGATACTATCAGCATCCACCACCTCAAACTTCCAGTGTTTAAACTAGTAACAACGCAAATTATGATTCATGAAGAAAACACAGAAAATCTTCTAAGACAGAATGGACTCTCCACAAATGCTGAATAACTAAAGCAAGGTAAATCCAGCATTGAAGAAGTGATATCTAATCACAAGCCAAAGTGAGCTGCCAGAGACTCTGACAATCTGGAGCTTGAGAAAAATAAAAGAAAGACATGAAGAAAATGGGGAAAATTCTATATCTCGATCCAATACTTTAACAATTCAACTTCAAGAAATTTAACCACAAGAACAAGGCATGTCAACATGATCTGAACTGAGATTTCCTCAATGAACTATATGAAACATAGCAGTAGCATCCAAACTCCCAAATATCCATATCAATATGATTGTAAACAGGAGTATGAGTTGTAAGTCTCCTTGCTCCAATGGGAGCTGGATAAGAAGTAGTCCAGCCAGCACTGGTCAGCTGGGGGAAGGAAGTAGGGCCACAGTGAGACCATGGGAGCCACAGGACCTAACCCATGTAGTTACTTGTGTGTGTATGCTCATAAAATAAAGAGAAACAAGGAGATATGGTACCGAACTGTTAAATACAATTATCTCAAGGTCATGAGTCAAAGAAAGAAAAAGTTAATCTCCAGAGACAATCCAACAGAAGCTAAAATATGCTTGCCACATTATCTTTAGTAACAAGACCAAAAACTAGGAAAAAAAAAAAAGATTAGGCCTAACTCCACAATGTACTGCTTTACAATTATTTTTAAATAATCATCATGGAAACAGATGGAATAAAAAATGAAAACTATAGAGCAATGTTGACACTGAGAAAAGCAACAAACATCACAATTCTCACTGTGCATAAACAGCACTTAACACAGGAAAGCAATCACGTGAGGAGAGAGCCAGATGTGCACTGGTACTAACAGGTTTTTGGTAGACTAACACAATTTCTTCACACATCATAGTCTCTTCAATTTCTTGAAGCAGTTTAGGTAATGCATACCTTTAGGAATTTGTCCCTTTAACTTGTGTAGCTGTTAGCATGAGATGTTGTGTTTATCACTCAAACTGAGGATTAGCTAAAGTTTGTATTTATTGAGAATTGTATGCTTTCACTCAAATTCTGTTGATTTTAGGTTCTTGTATGTTGGGGCTCTCATTGAGTCTATATTCACTGAAGATGTTATACCTTTCTTCTTTACTAATTATTCCATTATTATAAAATGCCTATCTCAAAGTCTATTTTGTTTGATATTAGGATGGCCACTCCTGCTTTCTTATGGTGGCATTCAATGGCTTATCTTTATCTTTTTCTTTTAATTTAGCTATATCTTTTAATCCAAAGTGGGTTTCTAGTATGCCTTCACCCTGACCACACAAATAAACCATCT
>PVHP010031785.1:0-20860 GCA_004024765.1 Zapus hudsonius | reverse complement strand
TACTTTGTAAATTAGCTTTTATTTTCCATCAGAAACTGTCATTTTAGACTACCCAGCATTTAGAGATAATTGTGACAAGAGCACTACTCCCATATACATTCTAGGTCTTCACAGGGTGCCTCAAAAGCTCATCAAAGTGACAGGCGGTGTTGGAGCCCACTTTCCTACTTCCTGTTCCTGAGTTTATGCTCAGATTAAGCCAAGACCCATTCATCTGTGCACTGGTGGTCTTCACAGCTATTTGCTAATGCAGCCTCCTAAATGTGTCTACAAAGTCTTAAAATCTGCTTAGGAATTTGTCAAAGTGACATGTGTTGGCAGCAATTTCATCTCTTGAAGAGCCATGTAGTGAACACACTGAACACTTCTCTATCCCCAGTCCTTCTTTATCACTAGGCCCATGACACCTTCCAAATGGGGTGATTTTCTGGAGTGTATAACATATAAATTACCATTTATAAAAATGTACTGAAATATGCCACAAATTAAATACAGAACAATGCATGAAAATTAATAATTTGTCATCTTTTTTTACAGATATCCAATTTAACTGGGGGATAAAGAAAGGATTTTTTCTATTGTTATAATATAACTTTCAGTGAAATTAGATAATTTTCTAACAGTTTTTATTTTATTCTCAAAATCATTGATAATACTTTTACTTAAATCCTGGGGCTCATGAAAAGTGGAGAAATTCTACAATGGTATTAACATTTTCCTCGGTTTTATAGTGTACAAATAATCATTTTAAATTTCTTTGATATCTGGATTTGCTTATTGTGATACTTTGTGTTTACGCTTGCTCCTTGTGCAACATTGGCCAAAAGCACAATAAGTTCAGAACTCCTGGCTTCTGCTCACTCCTCATTCCTTTTTTAAAAAATATTGATATCTGTATTGTCCAAAATTAGATACATTGTATTAGCAAAGATTCTTTTCAGACTGGTCCATTATTAACTGCCTTCCGGACATCCTCTTGTTAAATGACTCTGTGTCGCTATACTTTTGTGTTTAACTGTCCATCTAGAGTGCTTCTAGGTTGTCTTTCCTGGATCCTGTTTCTCTGTTCTCTGTAGAAGAGGTCTTCCCAGGTTCCACTCAGAGTCATTCTGTGTATCTCTAGTTAGCTATATTTTTGACAGTATATAGGAAGTTCTAAAAATTGCTTTTTTTTTTTCAAAATCCTTTCTTGGCTTTCTATGACTTCCACGGTCAAGTCTGGATTACTAAATTGGGCGTCTGTGGTACCAATAGTCACTCCCTTACCCTGTCTGCTCCAAGATACCCTGTTATCTAGGCATTTCATCCACTGAGCTGTCAAGAACTTCAAGCTTCCATTCTTTGCTCTAAGTTACTTATTTGAAATAGTCTTCTTTTCCACTCCTTCTGTCCTAGGTCTTGGAAAGTCTTATCCTTTTCTTTCGTTTTTATTTTTGTGAGGAGTGGCTGGGTCTTGCTTGGTGGTATGGGCTGGCTTGTAGCACATTATGTAATTCAGGATGACCTTTAACTTTTTCCTCCTTCCTCAGCCTCCCACATGCTAGGATTCTAGGCTACCTAGAATACCTAGCTAGATCCTACCATTTAAGGACCAGCTCAAAGTATCCTTTGCCTTGATTAACTTACTAACCCAACAGGAAAAATGCATTGCTTGGGAACCCCCTTGCCATTGCTCTTGACCTCAAGAGCATTTCAGACTACTATGTATGGTTTTATGTTATTTCAGTGATAAAGATATACTTAATTAGTGTAGAAGTCACAGTAAGAAACTTTATCGTTTATTTATTTTACCATTGCCCCTTCAAACTGACTTGGTACATACTTCTTTCCTGGGTCTAAATGAAACTTTGGGTTTTGCATGTGGGAAAAAGCTTAATGGTATTGAACATTTTTAAAAGACCTGTTACCAAAAGTAAAGTTTCTCTTCTCTTTCAGTTTGCACCTGCCTCAGCCTGAGAAAGCCAAGGGCAGGGTGGTATTAGGTTATTGCTTCCTCGTCACATTATCTCCTTCTCTGCCTTTTTCTTGCATAAGAGAAAACACAAAACTCAAAACTATTTATTTATCACTTTTAAAGACTTATGAATTCATAATTTCTTTGGAAATTACTTTCTTCTTTTTTAATACCTTTATTATCCATTATTACATTGTATGAGCAAATTTTATGATGGCACCCCATTTCTCTCCTCCCTGTCCCCAATGAACTGGGGATCCTCTTTGGTGGGCATACTGGATCAGTCCATGGGGTAAGGGGTTATGAAAAGCACAGGAGGCAAATAGTTTCCCTGCCCCCCCTTTGTGTGTTGTTGCCGAGGGGGGGCAGTGTCACTGGATATTCTCCCCCACCTTGACTCTTACATTCTTTCCGCCCCTCTCTTCTGCTCAGTTCCCTGAGTCATGGTGGGTGAGTTTTAAGTCTGCTTTATTGTTTTTTTAATATATATTTATTGTCCATAATGAGTTACATTATTTAGTGGGAAAATAATGAGTTGTTATCCCCAATTCCCCAATTCCCCCCTCCCCATCCCAGATCAGCTGGATATCCTCCTCTGTGGGCCGTCTGGATAATTCCTTGTGGCGGGGGGATCCTGGATAGCTTAGTACTCAGCCTGGTCTTCCTGGCCTATGTGTGTTGTTACTGAAGGGTGCCATGCCTCTGGACAGTCTCCCCCACCAAGGCTCTCACAATCTTTCTGCCCCCTCTTCCGCTCAGTTCCCTGAGTCGTGGTGGGTGAGTATTAAGGCTGCTTTAATGTTGTGAGCTTATGGGTCTTTGTGTAGAAAATCCTTGGTTTCTGTCTCATTGGCCTATCCTGTGTAGATTGAATGGCTGTGGCTATGGGTCCCTTCTTCATCTGTCATTGTCTGTTGCTTTAGTGTTGAGATCTTAACAACTTCCTACCTAGCCTAGGAAGGTGGGGCTACATACAGTGAGAAATATTTTGTATGCATTTCTGATTCAATCTGGCATTGTCCCTTGATTATGCAAATGACATTTTCTCATGGAAACTTTGTCAGTAAACTGGAAACTATTTGTAGTAATCAGCTTAGGCCAGCATAAAAAATACCACAGACAGAGTATCTTTATATCTAATTCCTCACTGTTCTGGAGGCTACAAGTCAGAGATAAGTGTTCCCACATACCACCACGAAAGCCCTACCTTAGTGGCCTCTTCTAAGCCAAAGGCCCCATCTTCAAATGAGCCATCACACGAAGTTAGGTCTTCAAAACAAGAGTTGGAGAGTGCCATTTGAGTCCATTGTACCATTTCTGCTCTTTAACCATTCACTGAGGACCTCCTGTCATAGAAAATGTCCTTGGCAGCCCATGATTCATGACAATCTTCCAGACCCTGGCTTCTGGCAGTCCATTCCACACATTCTTTTGACAAAATTTTGTTTCTCCAGTCATGGATGAAATTTCTGTCATACTTTTTTTTTTTTTTCTGAGAATGGACTTAGTCTCTTGGGAAAAGTGATAGCTGAGCTTCCTCAAACTGTAGTCCTCCCTCTTACTTTGAAAACACTTACCTAGAAAAATCATAAGGTAAAAGTCAGATACTCCCCTTGCTGATGCTGAGGAGTCTCAGTAAACTTGTCCTAGAGCCTGGGGAAGGGAACCACTTCTCAAGATTGTCTGGGGAATATGAATGGCACTCAAGTGCAACTAAAATGCATAGCTAACTACTCAAACTTTTTTCCTTCAAATATATAATTTAAAATGTTTAAATATTTATTTACATAATTTGGGGATAAAACCCTATGATGAAACATAATTAGCTTGGTCAAGAAACTAAAGCCCATTTTTTGTTGTTGTTGTTGGAATTTAATTAACAGAGAAAAGAATGACAGGGTGAAATCAGACAGAAAAACAAGACCGATATCACATAGAGCCCTGGACTCATAGTATAGAGTTTGCTTTATTCTCAATTTAGTACGTTATCAGTGGTAGTCTTTAAGCAAGAAAGGAATGTGAACAATGAACAACACGTTTTCCATTTTAAAACTGTACCTCTAACTGGCAAAGAGATAATTTACTATTCAAGGGAAAGAGTGAGTGCAGAGATCAAGCATCAACTACTAAGTGACTCTGGAAATTGATGCAAGTGATCTGGCTTACAATGATGGCTGGAGAAGAGCAGGAGTGGGCATGAGCTATGCATTGACAGTAGAGACGGGAGGATGGATGTGCTAAAAGACAAAAAATTCAGAGGGTCAGGGAACTGAAAAGTTGACACTGACTCCTGATCTGATGGTAAACATCCAGGCAGATGGTGATATCATTGACATACAGAAAATACTGCACTAAGAGAAGATTTTGTTTTCTGATCTGTATCAGAAGGACAGAATCAATGATAGAGTTTTTATTAGGTTATATTACAATTGTTGTATTTATTAAAAATCCAAGTGGTTATGTTAACTGAGAAATCCAGAAATATTTGCCTTAGGAGCTCAGTGGTCACATGTAGAGATGGAAAGAGAGTTGCTCTGGATAGGGACATAGTGTAGCCGGCTGAGCTGAGGACTAGAATTTAGGTAACACCCAGCAAAAATTCCAATGCACCTCAAAATTTAAGGAGTACCCGAATTCTTGTCTACAAAGTAAAAGAATTAAAATCATAGACAACCAGAGTTTAAGGTATAGTGGGAGACTTTATTTATAGGAAAATTGGGAGTTATAGAGTTCTCCAACACCAGTTTGGGGAGAACACATGGGAGAGGTTTTAGCCAAAATCTATGCTGTTTAACTAAAGAGGCAGGAAAAGAAAAAATAACAGAGGGCTCCTTTCATGAAAAAAAAATTCATGTAGGGTGATATTGAATCACCCTTAACCCATTAGGCTGGGGTGAAGGGCCTTACCTGGAAAATGAAAGTCTTTCTTATGGGATGCCATGTGGAAGAAGAGACTGGGCTTTGTTTTAGGGTCAGTTTTAAACTTCCACCTGGTAAGTCAGTGAGATAGCTGATTGCTCTATACATGACCAATCAGTTTTAGCATCTAGGTTTGAGCTCTGGCTAGAGACACCTCCCACTCAAGGGGAGGGGGGCCTATGGAGTTTGTCTGAAAATCTCACAATAGATTGGAAATCTGGTGACTGAAAGAGACCACCTGTAAGACACCATAGCAGAGCAGTTAGCACTTGGCCTTTGAATGATTGGCATTGAAAAGTTGGCTTCAAGTAAGAGAAACAGACCAAGGAGGTTTGGTGTCTGCCTTTTTCGGTAGGTCCTGAGCACTTTTAAGATTGTAGGTAATGAGACAGAATTCTTTCTTCCACCGTTTCTCATTTCAGGTCTGGTGAAGGTCCAAAGTAATAAGAGCTAGGAGGAAATTGTCCAAATTGTAATTATTTTTAATTATTGGGCAATTATTTGAAATCATTTGAAAATTTAGAGAAAATTCCTGGAATCATTCACATGATGGAACTGGGTTCATGTGGATCACTTAACCACATAGGTTGTAGCCATGTGGAAACATTGGTCTACACAATGCTTTAGTGATAGACATTTTTCCTTCTTAATATTTTTATTTATTTGCAAGGTTAGAGAGAGAGAATGGGTGTGTCAGGGCCTCTTGCCACTGCAAACAAATTCCAGATGCATGCACCACTGTGCATTTGGCTTTACATAAGTACTGGGGAATTGAATCTTGGTTGTTAGGCTTTGTAGCAAGAGCCTTAAGTGCTGAGCCATCTCTAGCCCAAGCATAGAATTTTTAAGCAAAGACCACCTTTTTATAACTATAGCCTTGAGAAGGTTGTTTAACATCTCTGAATTTAGTGCTTTCGTCATTTTCACAGAGAAGATTATAATGGGATCTATCTCCAAAATGAATATAATGATTTAATTATTTTATAGGCTTAAAACGCTTGGCTCAGTGTCCATAACATAGTTGCAGCAAAATAAATGTTAGCAGTGAGCCTCACATAAATTTGCCATGACCTACATAGAACACATCAGGTTAATGTAAAAATCAGTGAGTACTGTCTGGATTCAAGCACAATTGGAATATTACATTCATGATACACTAGAACTTGCTATGAACTTGGTAGAAAACAGGTATGTTTTACAATTCTGCCATAGAACAGAACTGTGACCCTCAGAAAGTCACTTAAACCACTGACCCTCTGTAGTACAATTCAGACTTGACAGGCAGGTTCTAAAAATTCTTAATGGCTTTCTCTAATTATATGAATCTTCAGAGTTTTTTTTTCTCATTTGACATAATTTTCTTTCTTTTAAGTCCCCTCACAGATGGAATCCACCACAAAATGGGTTAGAATCTTTTACCTAAATAAAGTTTGTGCATAATTCTCCTCATATCCTGCTTTTAAGAGACGAGATCAGGGAGATTTTATGTTTCTTTTTTATATATTTCTGTAGATTAAAGATACCAAAGTTCCAAAATAACTGTTACTATAAATCTGTCCAAATATAAGCTCGGAAGCTAAATGCAAGGCTATTTATGAAACTTTATACTTTGAAAGAGTGTGAAGTAAAAATTTATTTTGTCTATCATTCATTTGCAAGGTGTCTTTTAAGAAAATATATCATGATTTCAATAAATCCAGTTTAAAATTAATGTGCTGTCAAAGCTATTTGAAGCTGCACATTTAAGCAGTTGTTCTTTTTTTATCTTCATTTGAATACACATTTTGATTTGGTTGAGGATAAATACAAAATATGATTAAATGTATAGAGATGTTAATTAGATCAAAACATTGTAACAAAAGCTGTTGCTACTCCCACCATCTCTTGCAAGTATGTGAAAAATAAGTTTGACCTAAGGAAGTAATTCTTGGAGGTTTTACAGGGCTGCTTGACTACAACCCCACATGAGCACTCAGTCACTCGGCCTTCTGGAGACCTTGCTTCTCACCATAGAGAGCAAAACTGTTTCCCTTCTTCTGATTAGCAATGGGAGCTTTTACCAAGAGATTTCAGAACAAAAGGTAAGAAACCAGACAGTTAATTATAGTCTAGGCCTCACATGCATAGTTAATGAATTTTAATGCACATCAATTAATAACTAATTGGGTTTTTGCCTGACTATAGATGGAGGCATTGGGTGATGAGAAGAGAAGAAGCTCTCTTTAGAATACAATTGTCTTTTTGCTGACTTTGCGTCTCTCATCCTTCTGACTTTGAGTCAAAATCAGGATTTTCTAAAGAGTCTAAAGATGATATGAAATGTAAATCCTACATGTACAGAGATTGTGGGACGTAAGAATCATCATATAGAGGCAGGTATGTACAAAACTCTAACATTCCACAGAGCAATGCTATTTGAAATAATGATGTGTGGGCAAGGTAGACATATATTTTTAATTTCTGAAACAAATATTATAAAGAAAGGGTAGAGAGAGAAAGAAGAAATCAAAGTCTTTCGAAGTTTAAGGGCCTTGATTTCATTCCTTAGCTACTGAAAGTGAAACAGATTCAAGACTAAATCTTATAAATTCAACATAGCTACTCTCTAGGCAAGGCAGGATTTCAATATACCACAACTAAGAAACAAAAACTCACTAGCAATCTATAGTAATCAAGTATGTGTGACTGATATAAGGAGAGGGAAATAAAAAATAGAATGGTCAGAACCCACCAACAGACAGTGAATGTGTTGACATAATTCACTGAAAGAATCAATAGACTCTTAAGTTATTGGTGCTTGAAAAAAAATACATATATTCATATGAAAACTATACTTCATATAAATATAGATTAAAAACTCCTACATTATACAACACACAGATTGTTAGATGAATCAAAGATGTAACCATAAATCTAAAACCATAAAGTCCTTGAAAAAATAAAAGAATGTTTTATTATTACTGTAGAATTTTAAGAGAACACAAAAGAAGCAAAATAAAATAGATAATTGCATTTAATACAAACTTAAAACCTCTATTCATCAAAAGAAGCTTTTGAGAAATAAAAAGGCAAGCCATGAGAAGAAAATATTTTCAATGTTTATGTGATAAAAGGCTTGCATTAAACAAATGTAATGAGCTCCTACAAATCAATAAGTACCCAATAGAACTGATGTGCAAAACATATAGTTCTTCAACTATACACATACAATATTAAAATGGCCAATAACCATGTTAAAATATTCAACATTGTAAGTCATCTCAACACACCTCCTAGAAAGGCTGGACTCAAGATGCACTCCCAATGATACACTTCTAGAAGGGTTCTGCCTACTAGAGACAAGTAGGAAGCTTACTCTTAACAAAATAAAATCTGATTCTACCAGGCCACTTAAATTCAAACATCACAAATGGTAAAAATGCATTATGTATGAAATTGTCAAAATAAAATAAAAATAAAGGAATTAAATTCTAACTTCAAAAAATACTTGTTTGGGAGAGTGGAGAAAAGGGTGGAATATTTGTATATATTCAAAATTAAGTCGCTGTCAACAGAGTAGATGACTATAATTACAATATATTTTTTGTAAGGAAGACTTCTTGTAACCATAAAGAATTATAGTAAGTAGATACATGAAATATACATATGAAAGAATCAAAACAAATCTTTCCCAAAACATCAAATAACAAATACATTCTCCTTGGAGGAATAGAAAATGGAAAACAGCAAAGCAGAAAACATAATTCAGAAAGCTGAACTGCTAAGTACTCACATGGAAATAAATCTTTTATTTATTCAGGAAGGATTTTTTGAGGTAAATTCTTACTCCGAAAATTACTACATTGCCCAATATGGCCTCAAATTTATGCCAAACCCCTGTCTCAGCCTCTCAAGTGCTGAGATTACAGCTGTGAACCACCATGTCAAGTTCCAACATTTACTTAAATGAAAATTTAAGGTAAATTAAATTATTTAATTTGAATACTGAAAAATTACTTACTTCACAAGCATGCTAACCTAAGGTTGGACCCACAGCCCCCATGTAAAAAAAGCTTAAACTTCCAACTCAAAGACAGAGTGAATAAATGGATATCAACAAGGATGCAATGATATTCTTTCTATCTATAAGATACTCACCATAGGTATGACTGCAATATACTCTGAAACTGTATTCAGAAAAAGGATATTCCATGCAAATAATAACCAAAGAAAACAAAACAATCATACTCATCTGAGGTAGAATGGACATGAAGTTTAAAACAACCTTTTTTTGTTGTTGTTTTCTGTTTTTTTCAAGGTAGGGCCTCACTCTAGCCCAGGCTGACCTGGATCTCACTCTGTATCCAAGGCTGGCCTCCGACTCATGCAATTCTCGTACAGCTGCCTCCTGAGTGCTGAGGTTAAAGGCATGCATACCATCTTTAGGAATAAATAGCAGCACGTAATGACAGAAGAGTCAATTCAACAGTAAAATATGATGGTTATAGAACATGTACATTCACATTAAGATTAATAAATATTTAAAACTATATATGCACAGACCTAAATGGAGAATTTTTTAGCAATGGAATAACAGAAGGGATTTCAGCACTCACTTGTAACAATGGATAGAACACTGAAGCAGAAAATTATTATAGAAAGCAAAAAAAAAAAAAACCAGTAAAGTTGAACACTCTAGAAGAATTAGGCCTGACAGATGAATTCAAAACTCTCCTTCAGAATCCTTACCTGGAGCTGGGATCTAAGGTGAATTCTTATGGAACCCAAGAAGCCAGATTCCAAAGGGAAACCACCATTAACCAGGGATCCACAGAGAGGCTATAACCATTTGAATCTCACCAAATTAACAATGTTTGTCTCATTTAACCTATACTGATCTCACTCTCCATTGGAGATTCTGTTTGTATTTTTCAGAAGGCAGCGAGAACCATGGAAAAACCAATTCCACCAACAGGTCCTGGGATGATGGATGACAGACAGGCAGGAGATGAATCACCCCTAAGTTATCATACAGGGCCCAAACAAAACCTTTGAGGAAGTAGCAAGATGAGCAAGAGAACTACCTCCACAGCAAGTCAGATAACCTATGAAAGGGTAATGGAGACAGATACTGAGGATACTCAACACAGTCCAAAGCAGAAACCCAAGAGACTCAAGAGTAGATCTCAACAGTAAAGCAGACTTAAAACTCACCCACCATGACTTCAGGAATATTGCTGAGGAGGGGACAGAAAGATTGTAAGAGCCATGGTGGGGGAGACTGTCCAGAGACATCCCCCCCCTTTACAACATTAAACAAAGAGAAAAAAATTTGGCTACTTCTTGTACAATTCATAAACCCCTACCACATGAACTGGTCCAGCAATCCCACCGAGGACAGACCTCAGCAGATTGTGGAAAGGGAGGAGGGAAATGGGGGTACCATCACAAAACTTGCTCAATGTATATAATTATTAACAATAAGTAAGTTTTTAAAAAAAGAATAAAAAAATTTACACTTGATCTTAGGCAAAAGGCCGAGAAGCGATAGAATAAAAAATTTTAAAGAAAAAAAAACTCTCCTTCACCCAGCAACCAAAGCAGACATTCTCAAGTGCATATGAGATGTCCTCTAGACTACATTCTCTCATAAAATAAGTCATAGCAAATTTAAGAAAGTGAAAAGCATCCCACATATTGTCCAACTTTAGAGGAAAAAAATATTCATCAGTAACAGTCAGAAATTGGGAGAATTCACAACTGTGTGGAAACTGAACAACACAGTCTTGAATAGCCATTGATTCAAAAAGGGAAGAAAATAGCCATTTAAAAAGTTTCTTGAGACAAATAAAAATGGAAATCCAGCATACAAAAAAACTTTTTTAAAAAAATGCATAAAAAATAGTGATCACAGCAATGAATCTCTAAAATAAACAGCATAATTTTAAGCTTCTAGTATATCAAGAAATAAAAATATAAATAAAAAAAAAACAAGCTCAGCCCCAAAATTAGCAGGGGAACAGAAGCAAAAATTAATAAAGATTTGAGCAGAATAAAAGAACAGAATTAAAAAACTATGAGATGTTCATTGAAATAATATTGAGGAATAGTGAAAAAATAGAATGATGTAGAAAAAAGAAAAGTCAAACAAGTATGTTATGGGTTAGGAGCAAGGTAGATTTCTTTTGTAGGTACTCAGCTAGGGAACCAGACAAGAAAGAACATGGATGCTATCCGGCCCTGGAGACACTAGACTAGAACTCTAGTCTGGTTCAGTCTGATCCAAGGTGGTGATGAACAACAGCTTCCTAGGTCTTCCTTAACTTTTTGCAGCCTGGTTGGTGGGTTCTTTCTGAGTCTGTGCTCTCCCTCAGAGTCCCCCAACCAACCAATCAAGAGCCTTCTTATACATTTGAAGTGTCAATGAGGCTGATCCCCATTGGATATCCAATTTATAAAAAGACCTGTTCAAGCTGCCAAGTGGTTATCCTGGTTTTCCTCAGGACATCTCCCAACTGGACTTTAAGAGAATATTATAAAAAATAAAATGGGAATGTTACACGATGCTAAAGATGTCAATTTTAAAGGAGGGCAGTAGATAAAATGTGTGAATAACTAATAGACATGAGGCAAAACTGATAGTGCTGGTGTAAGAGGCATGTCACTAATTAGAGTTGGTGATTTCAACCTTCCTCTCAGTAACTGCTAGAAAAAAAATGGTAATCAGTATGGCCATTGTTATCAGAAGCAACACTATTAAATAACTGACCTTTGGTACATACAAGCACTATATATGTTTTCTGCCTTCATCGTGATAGGTAATACTGTATGCTGCAAAGCAACTGCTATCATTTGTGGAGGAACAGTAGCCCCACAAATTATGCTTAAGATTATGGTGGAATAAGACTGATAATAACAGAAAGATATCTCTACCTAAAAATTGAATAATAAACTAAAAACCATTGAGAACAAGGTGGTGGGGAAGGGGGATGAGAGAGTAGAGGGGGATGAGAGCATCTAAAACAAACTGACTTGGAAATTCCAGAGTGAATGACACCTAAATATTTTGTGCCAATTGAAAAACTAAGTAAAATTTTTAAAAATAAAATAACTTCTTTAAACATAAAAGTTAAAAAATAAATTTAAAAGAAACACACACACACAAAACAAAATGTCTTCAAGAGTTGTGGAGCAACTGTATTTCTCTTATAATGATGGTGAGAGAATAAACCAACCCAAAGTTAGAAAACTGTTTAGCAGTTTTGAAGCATACATTTCTCTCAGTTCATAGTAATTATCCAAAGGAAATCAAAAGGTATAACTAAAAATATTTTATTGCAATTTGATTAATATTAGCTCACACTGGACACAGTATAAATATGCACCAAAGAACAAGCACAGCGTCATAAAACATGGCCTTCTAATACATACAACTAGATAAAAAGTCTCAAAAATCTCTCAAAATAAAATTTTAAAAAGTAAATGCATGTTGGAAAACTCTATTGACTTAGGGTTTTAGAACACACCACAGTATTCTGTAGGAATGGAGTCAGAACAGTGCTTACTTGTACATCATGAGACTTACCAGAGGGGGTAAGGTAGCTCTCCTAGTCATGAAGTGTTCTTTACCTACAGTGGGTATTAGTTTTAAATTTGTCAAAACCAAAAGAGCCATGTATTTGAAATCTACCAGTTTAGTTCTATCTAAATTTTAACTAAAATAATTAAATGAGTATAGGCTAAAGTAGAAGAATTGTAAGTTCAAGGTCAAGCTGAACTCCATGAGTACCAGGCCAATCTAAGATACATGGAAAAACCATGTATCAATTAATTAATAGAATGTTAGAACTTTTAGAGGAGCTAGGCATGGTGGTTCACACATGTAATCCAAGTTCTCTGGAGGATGAAATAAAAGGAGTTTGATGCCAGCCTGGATTCCTTAGAGAGAGTCTGTCTCAAAAATCAAAAGAAAATTATTTAGAGGATAATGTTAAAGTGCTAGCAAATATTTTTTAAAATAAGAGAGCAAGCTCTTAAAAAATACACTAAATATTAAGAGAAACTAAAACTTAATTATTCACTTCTTTTTAGGGCCATGTATATCTTAGTTACTCATCTTCAGTGTTCTGAACTCTGCCTGAGTGTTAAGATTCCTGTTCACACATACTTTCCCTTTTATAATTCAGGACATTTCAGAAGAAATAAATATCCTTAAAATCTACTCAAAATTTTTATCGTCTTGATGATTAATAAAACTTACTCTTATACTAGATTTTTTCTCCAATTGAACTGTTTTTTAAGAGGCACTGAATGAATGATGCTAATAGTCATTTTCTGATTTTCTTTTACATTTGGTTGTTTATTTCATCACATGTAGTTTCCCTGCTTTCTTCTTGCAGTACTTGGTAGGGTATTGCCTCATTAGAAATGGATGACTTCCAAAATGTAACATGTATTTAATTCTTGACTAGATTCCCATATGTAGAAATAAGTGTTCATAATTATCTGAAGGAGAGTGTTTGCATATTACTCCTTAAGCATTACTCCTGTATTTTGGGAAGTATTTATGTGCAGGCCTACAGTACACTGTATTTTCTACAAAAGGCAAAATGAAAGCGTGGAAAATGTGACAGTCATGCCATGCTAGTGGTGTCTGTTAGTGTGCCCATATGATTTGAAAGCCACTAATGCAAATGGAAAGTGCATAGTCTTTGCTGAGTGTTTCTAATTGGCACAATTTGCTAACCCAGAACTTGAAGCCAAAATTATGTTGTTCACATATCTGGCTTAATATAATTAAATAGCGGGCATTTTTTTTTCCTTTGCAAATTTGGAACATCAGAACAAACAGAAAGAAAACTATGCCATGAATACTAGTAGCAGTTCTTCCTAAATATAACTTACCTTCCTCAAAGACAACTATTATGAAATCGCCTTTTAAAATCACTTCAGCCTTATTAGGATTTTTTCTGGTTTCCTCCTCCAGTTCCCAAGTACACAGCAGCATAAGCATTGGAAATATGATTTAATAAAAGCTTTTTATATCCTTTCAAAAGTTCTACTCATAAGCAACCATATCCCTGCTGACTTTTAATAGTGCCAAAGGTGCCCAAGGAAATAGATAATCATCCCTATGCCCTTTTTACATTACCTCACTTCCATGCCTCCTTCCATCCCAATGATGGGTAGACCCCCCCACCAGGAAGAGGTAAATCAAATACAACAGAGTAAAAAGTGCCATGCCTCCAGTCTACGCAACAGCCTAGGGATGCTTGAAGTTTGTTACTATGGCTCTGTAGTATAGTTTGGAATCAGATATTGTTATGTATTTCCTCATTACTTGTTCAGCTCAGGATCACATTGGCTCTTTGGTGTCTTATCTTCCATACGAATTTTAAGATCATTTTCCCTATTTCTCTATTTCTGTGAACATTATCATTGGAATTTTTCTGGGAATAGCATGATAGTAGAGACATAATAAGACCCAGAAATGAACCCATACAACAACACCCACCTGATTCTTGACAAAGGAACCAAAGACAAACACAGGAGGAAAGACAGCCTCTTAGACAAGTGGTTGTGGGAACATTGGAGGTGAATATAAACAGAAGCTAGGTAATCCAGAATGGTGTATATTTGTTAACCTATACTGATCTCACTCTCCTTTGGAGATTGTGTTTGTGTTTTTCAGGATGCAGCAAGAGAACGGTGGCCCATATAACCCTACGAACCAACCTTAGGCCTATAGCTGAGATTCTGGCAAGAGAGGAGCCACCACAGTCATACTGTGGAGGATCCATAGGGAACCCCGCAGAGAATGATGGGATGAACAAGGGACCTAGCGCCACAACCAATCAGTCAACACAGGATAAGCCAGTGAGACAGACACCAATGATTTTCAATACAACCTAAAGCAGAAGTACAGAGACCCCGAAGTCCTCAACAATAAAACAGCCTTAATACTCACCCACCATGACTCAGGGAAATGAGCTGAAGAGGGGGCAGAAAGATTGTGAGAGCCTTGGTGGGGGAGAATATCCAGAGACATGGCTCCCCTCAGTAACAACACACTAGGGCCAGCGGAATCAGGCTGACTCCTAGGTTATCCATGGTCCCCAGCCCCAAGGACTGATCCAGACTGCCCATGGAGGAGGATACCCAGCTGATTGGGGATGGGGAAGAGGGGCATTGGGGAACTGGGGATAATAAGTCATTTGCCCATTAAATAATGTAGCTCATTATTGAATATAAAAAAAAATAAATAAAATAAAAATTCTGTTTTATTTTCAAAAAAAAGGTGAAGTACAAGTGGCTAATTAATACATATAGAAATAAATCTTCAACATCTTTATCCATCAAGATCAAATTACAATTGACATGAAATTCTATCTTATTTCAGCCAGAATCATTATCATTAGGAAAACAAGCAAAAGCTGGAGATGATGTGGGGAGAGAGGAACTCTTACACATTGCTGTGGGAATGTAGAATAGTAATGCTACTATTAAAATCATTATGGAGCTTCTTGAAAAAACAGAAACTAGATTTACCATAAGATCCAGCTACACCACATCTGGGGATATTCTCAAAGGAATCTAAGTTCATCATAAAGGTATCTGCTCATCCATGTTTATTGTGCCACTAGTCCCAAAACAAAATTATAGAATTGGCCAAGATGCCCATCAACATTATCCATATATCATTATCTTTACCTATAACCATATATGTATAGTATGTAGTTTTATTTCACCATTAAAGGACAAAATAATTTTTGTTTTTAGGAAACTGGACACACCTGGAGATCATCATAAAACATATACATACATTATTCTTTACATATTGAAACAAAAGCACATTTACTCTGCTAGTCTTTAAAAATTGTCAATACTGAATTAATGATGAAAGTTGCATAAGAAAATATTACCATATGATTTAGGAATGAAAATTCAGCACGAATTTGAAACATGCCCTAATTCTGATTATTCTTTTGCATGTTTTATGATATAAAAATTTTATTAAGTACTTCAAATCCTGAGGAAATTAAAGGAGAAATCTTAACATGAAGAATCAGTCTGTGCCACATCTTTCTGAGAACAAAATGTTCCAGGAGGAAATGATGAAAGAAAATGTTCAGTGGAAGATAGTAATTATAGGACAAACAGTGCACTTATCAGAGATCTTGCTGTGCCACAAATAAATTGAAGGTCCAAATGGCACACACAATCCAAAATTAGAATACACCCCTTTAAAATCACAGCCCAAGAGAAGAACAATGAATACTTATCTTGAGAAAGAAAATTGATATAAACACTGAAAATCATAGCAAAAGTTGTTGTTTAAAACACTACAAAAGGACCTAAAGCCATTTTATATTTAATTCAAAGTTAATCACAGGCTACAGCCATCATTTGCCTTCATTTATTTCAGTCTTATCTCCTGTCTCCCATCCTGTCTATCTTGCTATATAAGTTGGCCTTTTAATGCATAAACACACAAGGCTAAAAATTCACAGTCACATCATCTCCTATTGCTTCTCAGTGCTACTGATCAGTACTTATCCTTCACTAGATAAGGGTCCAACCCTTTGAGGTCATCTCTCTTTAAGTCCAAATCCAAAACCTCATGAAAATCAATTCTACTTAATCATTGAAATAAACAAGGGGATTGGAGACCTTAAAAAAGGAAGAAAAAAAAGATATACTTTTCCCCTGTACTCTGATCTTATTAGTAATTCAATAGTTACTTATTAATGATTGATTTTTATCAAACCTCATTAATAATTGAGTATGAAATATTTATCCTTATTCCATAGCACTTGACTATTAAAATCTGTAATTCTCAAAATTGCTTTTTGAAGCAGATTTGATTTATTCAGAGCTTTTGTCACATATTTTTGTTCACTCTGATGTCATTTAAAAATACACTAGAAAATTTGTTCTGTTGAAATAAATGTCTATGGTCTTTCTGGTGGTTGAAGAAATATTATATTGAGACTTTCACATGCAATATCTGAAGGATATTTATCAGTAATACTGTAGATTTACGTTCAAAGGTTTATCAGCCTACATGCTATTAATTTTTTAAGCACCAGAGAATAAAACAGTGGTAATGTAAAAAAGAAAGAAGTGATTAGTTTTCAAGAGAGTGTTGCATGATACAGATTTTGCCATCCAATTATTTATCCAGAGTTTCCCACCATGTTCCTCCAAGCTACTGCACAGTAAATAATAAAAGATTAAAACCCTAAACCTGGAAAACTTAGAAAAAAATATTAGAAGATTTTATTTGAGATTATAAAAATCCTCCAATGATTTACTTTGAGTGACATCTTCATTGCTGCCATGTGCAAGGACTGATAATGGCCCTGTCTGGGCCTGGAGTGAATGCTCCACAGGAAGCATCATGGGAGGTGATAAAGCAGACCCTCCAGAGGACTCCCTCACTGCCACCAAATAGCTTTATTCCATTTGTTGCAAGAAGTTGATAGTGCACGCGCACACTTAGGTAACTGGGTTGTTATAACCTTTTCCCTGGACACATCTTTTTATTCTAAACCTTCATTTCTATGCAGGGTGACTCCATTGCATTTTGTGCCTTGTCCTGAGATAGAGTGAAGGAAGATTCTAAGTAAAGAACCAGCTCCTTAAATATCGACATGTGCAGAGGCAGGCTACAGCATTACTTTGGTCTGTCTGTATCCATCTGGCTTTCTTCACAGCACTCCTTTGATTAGGAAGTCGTTTACTCATTTCTTATCTTGGCAATAAATCTTGGATAGTATGTCAGGTAACAGTTGAAATAAGTTGATGTGCCCTTTTTCTGATAGATATAATTTTAATGTGTTCTTGTTACAGGAGAGGAGACAGGAGGGCTGATCTTCAATTTGATTTCTTTGATTCTCTGAAATAGAAAAAAAACAATAATCTATAGTCATTTTTTCACTGTAGGAAAAAAAAATTAGGAAACCAAGAACTAGCAAAATATACACTGCACACTTCCTTTTTATTTGTTGACAATTTTATATATGTATATAATGTATTTTGATTAAAGTGCTCCCCCATTACCTTCTCTTGACCCCCTCCCCATTACCCTTTCACAAATGCCATTTTTCTCAACTAGTGTCTCTTCTACTTTGATGTCTTTTTTTTTCATTCTTGTGTGTGTATTATGTACCACTGAATTTAATTAGGGTTGCCAGCATGGGCACAGGTTGGAGATTATTTATCAGAGCATGTGGATCCTTCCAGTGGCCAAACCACAGCAGAAAATATCTTCCACCACCACCCCAGCCATTACAAATTGACTATAACTCCTAATGTAGGCATAGGGGCCTTACCAAAATTCCTTCCTTATTTGTTTTATGGGGCAAGGTCTTGCTAGGCAGCCCCAGATAACTTTGAACTTGCCATCTTCCCACTATTGCATCCCAAGTGCTAAGGATTATAGGTATGTACCACCATGTCAGTCATTATTCGCATTCTTTTTAATTTATTTATTTGCAAGCAGAGAGAGATAGAAAATAGAGACAGACAAGTGCACCAGGACCTTCAGCAGCTACAAACAGACTTCAGATGTATGTGCCACTTTGTGCATCTGGCTTTAGGTGTGTCCTAGAGAATCAAACTCACGTTGTTAGGCTTTGTAGACAAGTGCCTTAATGACTAAGCCATCTTTCCGGGCTATTATTCATATTCTTTATGAAGACAAGTTGTTTGTGAAATATTGCATATATTCTTATTTTATTCTGCAAACAAATATCAGGAAAGGGGAACCTGAAGGGTCAGAAGGCTGCCTCTTCTCAGACTTAGGGTAGTTTCTTACTCCTCTGGGCCCACCAAGTGCACTATTATTTCTCATTTCCTTCACGATTTTGTACACCACTCATTGATATGATGCTGCTATGGGAATGAACAGTAATGTTCCCAGGACCTACAGAACAGCAGAATGTGGGGTTGAATAATTCAGTAGATTTAGTCACACTGTCAGCATGATCTCATCTCTGTCACTCACTAGCTCTGACATCTTGATCTTGCTAAGCCTCAGTTTCCACTTCGGCAGTTGGGATAATTATACAAGATGTCTTATAAAGTTGTGTTTAAACATTTTCAATGAGTAAACACTGAGCAATGCAGTAATGGTATATGACTATATTCTATGTTAATGCTTATTGATCTGGTAAAATTAGTTTTTCAACCACTAAAATATTAATTCCATCTCCCTTTTTCTAAATAGCAGAAGTATTTAATGCTGTAGGTAACAAAAACTAAAGTAAATGTTTTAGGGCCATCTTAGAATCTTTCATCTTGAGAAAAGAAGGGAAATACATTTATTTCTATCAATTCCTGTTGAAAAGAGAGGAAAAGATGAAATTTGTCCATTTTTGAATTCAATAAAGAGGGAGGTATTTAATTAGAGTCTTAGTTTTGTATAAAAATGCCAATAGCTTTTTAGAAAAAAAATTATTGATAGATACTCAAGCTGTTGAAAGTGATATCTGGTTTAGTGCCTGTTGAGAATTCATAAAACTATTTCAGATGAATGGTAACAGAAATTGAAGTTACAGTTCTTGGTACTACTTACATTGATCATGGTCCTTTCTTATCTACCCATTCTTTGCCAGAGGTTAACCTGACTTATAACACCAGAGATTCAGTCATTTCCTTGGAGATCATTGAAGACCTGTCGTGTGGGTTGCAATATCTATTTCAGGAACAAACTGGGGTTTTCCCAGTTCCAGTTAAGGGTTGCCTGCCAATGAGTGGATCTCATAGCCAATTAGCAAGCCGTTTATTACCCACCTAGGTTTAGCACCACAATTGCACAGATGAGCACTCCTTGGCTTACTCATCTGTAACATATATCAGTGTCTTCAGCATTCTTATAGCATCATTTGGTGTTGCATTTCAGTGATCTCTGCTTTCTCAGAATATAATTGACCAATTTCCCTTGTCAGCTCATGTAACTGCACTACATATGCTACCATCTGTGGGCTGGTTACCATTCTGGATCTAGTAGGGTCTCTTCATGTTGTGTGATAACAGTATGTAGAGGGTGGGTATTCAAGAGCTTTGACATAAAAGCCTGTTTTGTTTTGAAGCTCTTGTGGGTCTCTGATCTACAGCTCATTGTGGGAAGTAACCAATGACTAGGACAGGGAGTTATAAACCAGAGCAATTTGTCTTGGGGTTAGGCTACCTCCTTCCTTATTTAGAGCCTTTCTTACTAGCCAATGCCCTCAGCTTCCTAGACAGTTTACTGTACGAAAGTAAGGATTTTATGGTATCATTCATTATTGGTTTAGATTGGTGTATAAGTCTCCTTACCCTCCTCTTCCTCCTCCCACAATTCTTCCATCATCTTTGTCAGTCCCTCAATTTGCCTGTCATGTTTGCTTATATTTCAAGCTTAATCTGGCTAGGAACTGCACATGAGGGAGAATATGAGGCAGTTAACTCTGTTCCTGTGAGAGGCCACTAAGAATGATCTGCTACAAGTCCATCCACTTTTCTTGAAATTTCATTATGCCATTTTTTTCTTATCAGCTGAGTAGTATTACATAGTGTATAAGAATCATGTCTTTGATATCCATTTGTCCAGTGATGGGCATTTGGGTTGATTCCAGTTCTTTGCTATTATGAATTGAGCCCCCTATGAATATGGTTGACCAAATGTCTCTCTGCTGAGGTGAGGAATCTTGAGGGTAGATATAGAGGGATAGCTGGGTCCACTGGTAGCTCTATATCCATCCTATTCAGGAGCCTCCACACTGTTTTCCATAGTGGTGGTGCAAGTTTGCAATCCCACCATCAGTGAGTGAGGGTTCTTTTTCCCCCAAATCCTCACCAGCATCTATTGTTGGTGGATTTTTTTAATGATTGCCATTCTGAATGGAGTAAGGTGGAATCTCATTATTTTGATCTGCATTTCCCAGATGACTAAGGATGATGAACATTTTCTTAAAGGAGAATTGGCTGTTTGTGTTTCCCCCTCTGTGAATTCTCTGTTGATTC